>SJYC01149722.1:0-14121 GCA_006408675.1 Madoqua kirkii | reverse complement strand
TCTTCATTGGAAGGACGGATGCTGAAGCTGAAGCTCCAATCCCTGTCTCTTATACACATCTCAAAAAAAAAAAAAAAAAAAAAGCCAGGCTTTTCTCTTCTCAGATCCACACTGTAAAACAAAGAACATGACATTCCATTAAATTTAGGTTTTATAAAATGTTGCGGGACAGCTTTTTCTTTAAAGATGATGAAAAATGTGAAGACATCAATGACTTTTTATCAGAGAAATTTCTTTCACCTCAAAAAAAGACTGGAATTAATTTATGGAGTCCTGAATGTACAAGAAGAGGACTGTCCTGGCCAAGTTCTTTTTTAAGTAGTAAATGAAAACTCTCAAAGACAAATTTTTGTCATAGTTCTCATGCTGGCAAAGGTAACCTCACGGTCCTCACCATCCTCTCTAATTTGGACAAATCGCGTAGTTGTCAGGTGAGCAATAGCTTGTGGTGGATGTGGGTAAAACCCAGCTCACCCCATGAATCCAGCAGATTTCACTTAGAAGTCATTTCAGCTTTTCAAAAGGAGGTTGCGTCTCTTTGAAATTCCCTTACAGAAGAAATTCCATCTCTGCTTTTTATTATACTATTGCATTAACTCTTATATGAGGATAAAAAGAAACATATTTTGTTCTTTAAACAATAGAAAGGGGAAATGTTGCTCTCACCCATCTTTCTTTGGGGGAAATTCTAACACATTCACATCCTCAAAGGCATTTTTATTCTGTGGGGGAGATCTGCTGGCCAATTAATGTCAGCTCCTTGGAAACAGAATAAGTGTATCTTAAAAACCACTCACACCTCTCTCTATTTTAATAAAGATACAGACACCAATGAAGAAGCTTGGGATCCAAATTCTCAGAGACAAGGAATGCCGAGATCGTCTTGTGTTGAATTATCTGGAAGCAGAACATATACGATGATGATCTAAGTGGAAGTGAGGAGGCCTCGCGCCTCCTCGGTTTACCAGCCGGCCCCGCACGAATACTGTGGGCCTGTGGGCAGCACAGGGAAGAAGCATCGTTCTGCTAGGATTTTGCTGTAAAAGTCAATCCTGATTGTTCAGCATGGGTCCTGATTATTCTTAGGAGAAAAGCAAGAACTTCTTCAAATAGAAAACTAGTTTTGAATGGAAATATTGGAGAAGAAGGAAACCACAAAGGAAAGAGGCTGTGAAGTAAAGCGGAAGATTTAACACGATTCTCAAGTCAGGGCTTGACTGGCACTCACACTTTTTTGCTTTTATGTGTGGAGTTTCTGTGATTTTTGTCTTCTGTTCACGCCTTGTGTGGTCATTGTAGAGTCTAGAAATATTTGTACTGGACATCCAAAGCGCATGCTAAACCGTAATCAGTGCATTCTTTTCCTTAGTATATTGTTCACTATAAAACATGTAAAAATATGTCATTCAGTAGCTTTTATTCACGCACGTTATGGCTACTTATGACTGTCCTAGCTGCTAGCTGCATGCCCATGTGTGTCTGTTTTGTGTGTGTGTGTGTCAGACAAGGCAGATCCTCGTGGAGTTTATATTCAAGACAGAGCAGAGAGACAGAAAGCAAATGCTTGCATATTTAATTAGGTGACAAGTGCAATGGATAAAAACAAGACAGGGAAGGAGCATAAGGTGTTCCTGGGGGATCTTTAATAGGATTATCAGGAAAATCGTGAGACACTGACCTGTGAGCTGAAGGAGCCATGTGGATGTCTGAGAGAAGACCGTTCTGGAAGGTTGGGCCGCTTGAGGGCTCCGGGCCCAGAGGAGATGGGCGTCTGTAGCCCCGCAAGGGGGCCTCTGTGGCTGTGTGACGGAGCCTAGGCACACAGCAGCCCGGGGCACCAGCAGACGGGCCCCAGGGCCAGGCTCAGGGGACTGGGCAGGTCGCTTCAAGGGCCTTCGTTTCACTCCCGAATAAGACAGTCTGACAGACAAGTGATGTGAGCTGGCTCAGTTTTGAAAGAATCATACTGGCTGCTGTGTTGAGACAAGAGTTGAAGAGGCCGTAACTGAGTGGCCTGCGTGTGTCTCTGTGTGTATGTGTGTGCCTGTGTGCCTTTGTGTGAGTGTGTGTGTGTGTATGTGAGTGCCTGTGTGCACCTACGTGTGTCTGTGTGTGCCTGTGAGTGCCTGTGTGCCTTTGTGTGAGCGCGCGCGTGTGTGTGTGCACCTTTGTGTGAGCATGTGTCTGTGGGTATATGTGTGTGCCTGTGAGTGCCTGTGTGCCTTTGTGTGAGTATGTGTGTGTGTGCGTGCACGCCTAAGTATGTGTCTGTGTGTGCCTTTGTGTTCACATGTGTGTGTTCATGTGTGTGTATTCACGCATGTGTGTTCGTGCCTATGTGTGTGTCTGTGTGTGTGCCTGTGTGTGCTTGTGTGCCTTTGTGTGAGCATATGTGTGTGTGTGTGTGCACCTTTGTGTGAGTGTGTGTGTGTATGTGAGTGCCTGTGTGCACCTGTGTGTGTCTGTGTGTGTATGTGTGTGCCTGTGAGTGTCTGTGTGCCTTTATGTGAGTGTGTGTGTGCATGCATGCCTATGTGTGTGCGTGTGCCTGTGAGTGCCTGTGTGCCTTTGTGTGAACATGTGTGTGTGTGTATGCACACCTATGTGTGTCTGTGTGCACCTTTGTGTGATGTGCACCTTTGTGCGAGCGTGTGTGTGTGCGTGCACCTTTGTGTGTGTGTATGTGTGTTCCTGCCTTGTGACCGGACAAGATGTGAGTCAATTTCAGGAGGAAGTCTCCATCTCCCCACGTATGAAATGAGTGTTTTAGCTTATAGAGTGATTCTGGGAGAATCTGAGCAAGGCTTCTGTGGACTGTAAGACAGCTTACACCCTAAGAGGTCCCAGGGTATGTTAGCTCTGCAGCTGAAGGGGAGCTGTACTGACACTTCTTGAAACATAGCAAAATTTTCTGTTGTTTTCCTGAGGGTAAGACCAGGTGGAATCAAGATTGCTGGGAGAAATATCACTAACCTCAGGCAGATGACACCACTCATGGCAGAAACCGAAGAGGAGCTGAAGTACCTCTTGATGAACGTGAAAGAGGAGAGTGAAAACACTGGCTTGAAACTCAACTTCCAGAAGACTAAGATCACGGCATCTGGTCCCATCACTTCATGGCAAATAGATGGGGAAACAGTGGAAACAGTGGCAAACTTTATTTTCTTGGGCTCCAAAATTACTGCAGATGGTGACTGCAGCTATGGAACTAAAAGACACTTGTTTCTTGGAAGAAAAGCTATGACCAACCTAGGCAGCATATTAAAAGGCAGAGACATTACTTTGTCAACAAAAGTCTGTCTAGTCAAAGCTATGGTTTTTCCAGTAGTCAGGTATGGATGCCCGAGCTGGACCATAAAAAAAAGCGGAGTGCTGAAGAATTGATGCTTTTGAAATAAAAGGCAGAGACATTACTTTGTCAACAAAAGTCTGTCTAGTCAAAGCTATGGTTTTTCCAGTGGTCATGTATGGATGCCCGAGCTGGACCATAAAAAAAAGCGGAGTGCTGAAGAATTGATGCTTTTGAATTGTGATGCTGGAGAAGACTCTTGAAAGTCCCTTGGACTGCAAGGAGATCCAACCAGTCCATCCTGAAGGAAATCAAGCCTGAATATTCATTGGAAGGACGGATGCTGAAGCTGAAGCTCCAATCCTGTGGCCACCTGATGAGAACTGACTCATTGGAAAAGATCTTGATGCTGGGAAAGACTGAAGGCAGAAGGAGAAGGGGATGACAGAGGCTGAGAGGGTTGGATGGCATCACCGACTCAATGGACATGAGTTTGAGCAAGCTCTGGGAGGTGGTGATGGACAGGGAGGCCTGGTGTGCTGCAGTCCATGAGGTCGCAAAGAGTCAGACAGGACTGAGCGACTGAAGTGACACAAGACCAGGCAGTAGTGGGGCGAGAGTAGTTGGCAGTGGTTCAGAGTGACCCTCTCCTAGGATCAGAAGCACCCTCAGGAAGGGAAAAGGCTCAGATAACTTGTTAGAATCTCTGCTCACGGAGTCCCCTCCATGTAACCACATCTCCTTCTCCTTGTGCTTCCATGTCGGGCAGAGGCTGTGTGTGGGGAGACACTGGGGGTTCTCAGGTCCTGGGGAGAGTGGGCGCTCTTACGCTGGTTTTCAAAGCTGTATCCTCACTGCCAGCGGGGTAGAACCAGGAGAAATCTGACTGCCTCCCACGTGGTTCTGACTGCTTGTGAGCTGCATGTTACTGCAGACTGGATCTGTCATCACACTTCACTGCACTCAGAATGTCAGACCATTCCTTCTCACCTCTCTGCACCCTCACCGACAGTGAAGCCGATGTTTGTGCACCTCCACAGGGCTCCTCCTGTGAATTTTGCTGGTGATTAAACTTCAGTACACCCTTCAATGGGAGGCTGGTGACACTGCAGTCCTCTTCCTGTCCTCTGCCTTCCACTGGGGTCACTGGTGGTAAGGCAACGAGCAGGTGCCTTGGTCCCTCGTGAATGCACTGGCATACTGGTGAGGCCCTGACTGGTGAGTGCCGCTGTTCCAGCACAGGGGCTGGCTCCAGGGTCAGCGCTGCCAAGGTCATTCTTGCTGATGCCAAACCAGTGACAGTCTCTCTAACAAAGCGGATGGCTGAGGGCACTGAAACAAGTCATGGACCATCCCCCTGTGATTTTGAGCAAGACTTCTTTCAGCTGGATTTCTGGAGCCAGTCTTGAACCTCTCAGCATTGCCCTTTGGCTGCCCGTCTGGGGCGGATCCATGGGGCCCCTGGCACACCCTTGTCTGCCCACCTCTTCCGAGAATCAAGCTGCTGTCCAGTCTGGGTGCCCGGGTCTTGCTGGGGAGAGTAGTGCTGAAGAGGACAGCTCCCTGTGGGCCCCTTCGCGGGATGGCAGCCCCAGGCTTCAGAAGGTGGTGGCGCGCTCCCTCCCGAGGTGCAGAGCCAGGAGCCAGCCTCGGAACGAGGAAACAGCCCACACCATCACCCCCGTCTCCTATGAGCCAAGACACCCCATTCCGACCTTCCCATAGGAAATCTGCACCCTCCGCTCCCGGGCTGCCTGTATCGCCTTAGTCAGAGACAGGTTCCGACCCCAGATCACACGCAGACCAGCATGTGCAAAATGATTGCAAGTTTCAGAAGAATGCCGTCTGGAAAATGAGTGGGGAGATGCTAGTCCATAAAAATCAGCCAACGTCATGTAAACAGAGGCTGCTTTGCAGAAATTAAACCATTAAATTAACAATGGAGACAATTTAAACGCATTTCAAAATAATATTCCATGGAGGGGTATACTAATAAATGTTATTAAATGAACATTTAAATCAACATGTTTTATAAATTATTTGAAGACAATTGTAAGTCATCGATTTGAGGGCTGCAACAAAAAGCTGGCATTTATCTTTGCTTTTTTATGGACTTTATAAATTTGGATTTGAAAGGTCTTTACAGTTCAAGCACAAGTTGACAGTATATATTTCAGTGTTGATGGTCTTGTGGCTTTCTTCTTTGAATTTTCAAGTTTTAATGGTGCCAAAATGAATTACATTCATCTACCAAAATATATTAGAGTAGACAATGGAAATTTTGAACTGTGTAACAGATGAAAATCTAATTCCAGGAGAAGTTATCCAGTGGTTATTCTTCCAAATCACTATACAGAGCCGCACAAAGTCATAATTCATTCATTAAATTGTTTGCAGAACCACTGATCGAAATTGCCTGCCCTGGCCAGGCAAGACAGTAACCACTGGCATGAGTTATCTTAGAACAGGAGGTCCTGGTAAGGGACTCGGAGCGAACAAGCTACCACCGCCCAGAATAATTTGGGAAAAGTCAAAAGGAGAGTGGCGATGCCAGTCCTATATCCAGTCTCCAAGGATCCATCTCGCTGAGATCCCTCTTGCTGAGCAATGCACCGGCCACCAGGAAGGACCCTGAGTCAGAGTGAGTGGCCAGAGAAAGCCTGGAAACTAACCCCGTCACCGTACAACGCCAGACCGTGAGCCATGGGGCGGAGCAGCCCTCTTGGGTTCCTCACCCTGCTGCTCTCTGCTTGGGTGCCCCTTCCCAAGAAAGCCTCCTGCCGTGTCAGCTCGTGCGTCCTAGGACAGTTCAGTTCTGAGAGTCAGACAAGAGCCCACTCCTGGGCACTGGAAGGGGTCCCCCTTCCTGTAACACTTCAAGGTCCCACTGAGCACCCACTTTTACATGATTAAGATCATACTGTTGCGTATCTTTGCTCTGTTTAGTCAACTTCCTGCTTTTTCCCCTCTCCAGATCCTTTCTCCCTGCAGCTCTGATTGGAGCTGATTCCAGTCTCATTCTCCTACCGCGCGATCCCACCTCAGTGGCCCCTACATCTATAGCCCGAGCAGTGCCATAACATTCTTTAGCAGGAGTCAGAATAAGTTCCTTTCTTCATTGTCCCACAAACCCTCTGCAAAGATATTTTATTGGACTTCCAACATTACAGATAAGATATTTTCTTTGACCATGGGATAATTCTTTTCTTATATCAAATATACAAGAAAGGGGCTTCCCTGATGGCTCAGTGGTAAAGACTCCGCCTGCCAATGCAGGAGACACAGGTTCGATCCCTGAAACAGGAAGATTCCCCAGTGCTGCGGGGCAACTAAGCCTGTGTTCCACAACTGCTGAAGCCTGTGTGTCCTACAGCCCAGCTTCCCGACAAGAGCAGCCCCTCAGTGCGAGGCCCGCCCGCCATAGCTAGAAGAGCAGCTCCCACTCCCTGCAACTGGAGAAGAGCTCCAGCGCAGCCACGAAGACCCAGAGCAACCAAAAGTAAAGAAGTGGGCAGAATCATAAAACAGGCGAGCTGCAAAGGCGGGGCTAAAGGCGCTGGGAAGGAGCGAGGTTCTGCAGGGGCACAGACCTGTCGGCAGCTCCCTGCTCTGGGAGCCCCCGGGCGGGCAGCCACAGAAGCCTCCGGATTTGGAGGAGACACACTGGCTTCCTGTCTGTCAGTTTCCTTTCCTCTCTCACCCCCAGGATGGGTCTCATGTCCATGAGCTCCCAGTGCAGCGTCTTCTCCTTGTGTCTGTGCACATTGAATGGTACCCACTCCAAGATTCCTGCCTGGAAGAGCCCATGGATGGAGAAGCCTGATGGGCTACAGTCCATGGGGCCGCAAAGAGCTGGACAGGACTGCGCAACTTCACTTCTTCATACATGAAACCTAATGTTACTGGCAGTTTTCAACTTGAACTTCCTCCCAGCACTCCCAAGAGACAGATAAAAAGATTTTGATTGGATGGCAGTCGGGGAGAGTAACGCAGCTTCTCATCACGCCCAGGTCAGGTGCCCTCAAGAGGACTTTCCTGGTCCCTCACTGCCCTCCTCCCTCCCAGCCCATCACCACTGCCACCTACACACGGGCACTTGCCAGCCACCTCTATAAGGATTAAATCATGAGCAGCTGCAGCCGCTGACCTTCAACACCCCCTGAAAGGAGTTCAGGATCGACAGCTGAAATGAAGCTCTCTGTGCTCCGGGGAAAATGGACAGAACAGGTCTTCGGATAGTTAAGCATTTGTAGGAGAAGATTTTATGAGCCCAATTCTTGCATCTCCTCGTGTCTAGAAAGGCACTGAAACCATCAGCAGACATCTGCTCCTAGTGAAGCGCAGTAACCTCCTGCCAAAACACACACTCAGTGTACATGCCCCCTTCCCGAAAGTCACATGCACACTGACCGCCCTGCAGTCTCTTTGGGGACGTTTCTCAGAGCCGTCCGAGACCCTGTCTCCTGGGCCATGGTCATCATTTTGTCCCAAGTGAAACTTAATACACAAGTCTCACATTGCACTTTTTTTTTTCAGTCAACACATCATCCCGGCCTAGCTTACCTCTCTTGTCCTTCTCCCCATCTCCCTTTCAAAGCCAGCTATCACACCTGGTCTGGCCACAGAGGTACACGTCCAAGAGAAAGCTATGACATGCTGACCCTTCCCTCTACACGGGTCCCCACGACTCCAAGGCCTCAGTTGCTGCCCTGCTCCTCCCTGTCTTGTGAGATATCGCCACGCCTTCCAGCCCAGCTCTCCCTGCAACAGAAGTCCAGGCAGGCCGGGAGGCCCCTGGGTCCCAGACGCGACTCCTCCTTCCCTGGCTTCCAACAAGACTGGAAAGAATGAGGAGGGGCCCGGAGCTCTGCCAGCCCCCAGCCAGACTCACCTCCTCACATCCTCCTACCTCCTCTCCCATCTCCTACCTCTGCCACGGCCTGGACCACCTCCATCCACCGTGCGGTGATCAGCAGTCTCCCCAGGATGCGCTGCTCAGCCACAGCAAGAGCCCAGGAGCCGGGCCACCTGCAGCTCGGACCCCCCTCCTTAATCTGCGGGGATGGAGGCCTGGCCCTCGGCACGCCCGCGCCCAGCTTCACGTACCTTCATAGCACTTAATCAACAACAGCGTGTGAATCTTTCTCTACACCTCTACAATGTACACTCAGTGGGGGCATTTTACTCGTGGCTGTTCCTGGGCAGGGTACGTAGTCACGGTATTTTTGTGATGGATGAATACAGGAAAGTTCACTCTGCACTGATGACTTTGCTTCTGTTTCCTGAGAAGATGGAAGCAACCAGATGAGCGCGTCCACACACTCCAGCACTCTGAGCGCCGTGTAACTGAGCCTGGCGTCCTCTGCTTGAACGCGATTCCACCTTGCCTCCCTCGCCGGCTTGTTGCTGCGGGTCCATGCTGCCGTTATGGCACAGATGGTTTTAGCAGACCCCATCTTTAGGGGGCGCTGCTATTCATCCCCACAAGCAGCGTAAGCTGGCACCAGCCATCCCTCCTCTTCTACGTTTGTTACAAACCCACAGTGCAGTTCACTGATTTTGCTGCGTTGGAACGGTTAAAGCATCAAACGTGAAAATTCTTGGTGCCGTTCAATTGCTTTGAAGACCGTGTCTGTCGCCCCAGTCCCCGTCTCTGGCCTCACACAGCACTCTCCCCGTGGGCCTGCGTGTGGGCCTGCTAAGCCGCTTCAGTCATGTCCAACTCTGCGACCCCACGGACTCTGGCCCACCAGGCTCCTCTTTCCTTGGGATTCCGCAGGCACGAATACTGGAGTGGGTTGCCAGGTCCTCCTCCAGGGAATCATCCCAACCCAGGGATAGAACTCACGTCTCACATCTGTGTCCAAGTATTTCCCTTTCATAAGGACACCCGTCATACCACATGGGGCCATCCTCGTCCACTGTGACCTCATGTCCACCGGTTACATCTGTGCTCCCAGGTGCAGTCACGTCCGTGGGCCTGGCGGAGTGGGCTTCAGCCTAGGGATTTTGAGGGGACAGTTCAGTCTGTAGCAAGCGCTGTTTCTGGCCCAGGAGCAATCTGCCCTGGGATTTCCTCCTTTTCCACCCCTCGTCCTTGGCTCCCCGTGAAGGAGGCTGAGAAAAAGGCTGCAGGCCCCAGCCAGGGGGCAGGTGTGGGGGGACCCACCCCTGAGTGAGAGAGACCACCTGTACCAAGAGACCCACTGACCAAACCTGCCTCAGTGCCGTTCCCTCTGGAAAACAGGTCCTGTCACGTGGTGCAGCTGCCTCAAGACGGCCACCCCCACCCGGTCCCTTAATCTAGAGAGAGGATAAAGGCTCTGGGAGACGTCCCCAGGCTTTAAGAACCAACCCGATTGTTCCACAGGTCACCTGCCTCCTCTGAGTAGGCGAAACCAGGACGCCCCCCACCTGCCCCAGGCGCAGACCGGGAGCTGGTGGGCGCCTGCAGGCTCGGAGCATTTCTCACTCAGCCCTTTCCCGCCCAGCCTAGCACCACTCTCCACCCCCAAAGCCCGCAGCTCCCTCCTGTAACACAGAGCCCCACCCCCACCCCATCACCTCATTAGCCTTCATTACCGAACAGTGGAATTTGACCTCTGGCCCTCAACCCCGCCCACCTGGCTATCAGGCCAAATTCTAATTTCGGTCTCGGTCTCGGAAACTGCAAAGCACTGCCAACAGGGATCCCTCACCCCAGCCCCCACTCAATTACAAATACTTCAAAGGACCGTGAATGTTTTCAGAAGAAATCACAGCCCATCGAGAAGCCAGATGGGGAGCCTCTGGGTTAAACCTATCGCACAGACGGATGATCCCAGCGGCCAAGTGCCCGCGGAGCTCCGGCAGGCCCTGCGGCCTGAGGGCACAGCGTGCCCCTCCCGCTGCCCCAGCTCCTGCTCCGGTCTCCCCTGCTCCGGACACCCACCCAGGCCTCTAATGTTGTTTAGCCGCTCAGTCGTGTCCAACTTTGCGACCCCACGGACCGCAGCGCGCCAGCCTCCCTGCCCGTCACCAGCTCCCGGAGCTGCTCACACTCATGCCCACTGAGTCAGTGATGCCATCCAACCATCTCATCCTCTTTCGTCCCCTTCTCCTCCTGCCCTCAATCTTTCCCAGCATCAGGGTCTTTTCTAATGAGTCAGTTCTTCGCATCAGGTGGCCAAAGGGCTGGAGCTTCAGCTTTGGCATCAGTCCTTCCAATGAGTATTCAGGACTGATCTCCTTTAGGATGGACTGGTTTGTTCTCCTTGCAGTCCAAGGGACTCTCAAGAGTCCCAGTCCTCTGGGCACAAGTTTTTGAGACGTGGATGGCATCAGCCTACCTCTGTGACCACTTAGGACAGCAGACATCCAGTCTGCTTCCTTGGGACACTTCGATGGCCCAATGCCAGAGGCAGCCGCAGCCTCCAGGGTCCAGGAAATCCAGACACGATGTCTTTTCTGTGCAACACATGTCAGGAAAGACCCAGCTTCTGTGATGATGGCTCCCCAGGTCCCACTGGACTTACCAACTCAGGGGCTGCATCTCCAGAGGCGGCTCAAAAAAGACAAGGCTTTCTACGTCCAGCGCTTGACAGAAGAGCAGGAGAAGTCACATGAGAAGGCCCACAGTGACGGGGCACATCCCGAGGATTTCCCCGGGGAGGTGGCCTCCAGGACCGCCGACGCGCGGAGCGTCAGGGGAGCGATGTGCGCAACCTGGACCAGTTCCCCTGATCAGTCGGTCTTTGTCGTGCTGGCCGCGTGCAGGGCAGGCTGCCACGGCTGGGGTGCAGGAAGCAGCCCAGCGCTGGCCTGTGGGCTCCTACTCTTGTAGGAGGAGACCGAGCCAAGACTGGTGTTACAGAAGGCCCATAGTGACGGAGCACATCCCGAGGATTTCCCCGGGGGAGGTGGCCTCCAGGAGCGCCGGCGGGCAGAGCATAGTCCACAGTGACGGGCAGCTATAAACCACTCCAGGGGCTCCTGGCAAAAACAAACGGCCGTGACAGGAAGTAAAGGGCTGGGGGGCTCCTCCCGAGATGGGGGGGTGCATCTGTGGGGTTTGTGCACCAGCTGGGCATTTCAGACAAAGCTCTGACCGCCAGCTTACAGCAGGGGGACACCGTGACTCGCTGCAGCTGGCCTGGGATTCTGAACTCCGGACTGGTCTGGAGGCCGCTTCAGGCAGAGGAAAGGGCCTGACCAAGACCCAGGAAGAGGAAGTATGCCATGTGCCGCAGACAGGGAACCCAGAGGCGGCGGTCCAGCCGCAGGCCTTTGGTGCCACGGGCCGAGGTGGGAGGAGACAGCACCACGGTCTGGTTGGACACACCTGGCAGAACAGCAGTGCAACTGGAGAGGATGAAGTCAGGGTCAGAGTTCAAGGTGGGGTGGAACAGGGGGCAGGGCAGGGTTTGGCCTGGGGCTGGGAAAGGGTCACGGGCAGGCAGGAACAGTGCTTGTCTGTTACAGACTTTTTTGTCCCTTGCTAATGGAAACTGTTCTCCTGGATTATGTTGAGGTTCCAGAGGATGGATGCTTCCTGAAATTAGCTGACATGTCCGTTTTTTCCTTCACATTTCAGTCTTTTATCCTTTTGTCCTGGCAGATCTTTTCGGAACCTCCCTGATTACAAAGCCCCAGGCATTTTCCATCAGTTGATCATCTGGGAAATGAAGTTTCAGGACTGACAGGTATGCTGTGGCCCCTTCTGGAAATTCTGCAGGCCAGGAGACCTCCATCTTGCAGAGTTTCTGAGTGAAGACTTCCTGTTTCTGCAGCCTTGTTCTCTGACTTTGGGCAAGGGGTTTCACCTGTGGCTTACCCAGATTCAAGCTCACGTTATCTGTGGTTCTTTTTTCAGAAATCAATTTAGTCGCTCAGTCATATCCAACTCTTTGGGACCCCATGGACTGCAGCACACCAGGCTTTCCTGTCCATCACCAACTCCCGAGCTTGGTCAAGCTCATGTCCATCAAGTCGGTGATGCCATCCAACCCTCTCATCCTCTGTCATCCCCTTCTCCTGCCTTCAATCTTTCCCAGCATCAGGGTCTTTTCAAATGAGTCAGTTCTTCCTGTCAGGTGGCCAAAGCATTGGAGTTTCAGCTTCAGCATCAGTGCTTCCAATGGATATTCAGGACTGATCTCTTTTAGGATGGACTATTTTCAGAAATAGCAAATGGAGAACTTCGAACGCCAGCCCCAGCCTCCAGGGGTTACAGAACTCATTTCTTCAGATGCTGGAGACTTGCTCCTTGAACACCAGCTGTATTTCTTGTTGGAGAAGAATTGTTGAGTGAGTTTTGATAGTTTGTCTTTCAAGGAATGGTTCACTTCATCAAAGACCATGAATTTATTGGCATAAATTTTTCATAGAATTCTGTCATTGTAAAATAATTTTAATAATCTAGAAAGGTTAAGTCCTCTTGATACATTGACCCCTTTATCATTACAGTATAACGTCCTTTATCCTGGGTGATATTCTTTGCTTCAAAAAGCCTTTTTCAGATACTAAGATTACCACTCCAGCTCTATGTAAATTAGCGCTGGCATAGCGTGGTGTATCTTTTTACCATCCTGTTACCTTTAATCTGTTTGTGTCTTTATATTTAAAGTGGGGTTTTTGTAAGAAGCACAGAGTTTGAGTTTTGCTTTTTATCCAATATGGCACTATCTGCCTTTCAATAGAGGCATTTAGGCAATTTACATTTAATGTAATTACTGACAGGATTCCATTTAAGGCTATTTTCTTGATATTCATCTGTTTTTTTTCTCCCATGCTGCCCCCTTTGGAATTAATTAGGTAGCTTTTATGACTCCATTTTATCCCCTTATAATGCTTGTTAGCTGTGGTTCCCTGTCTTGTTGTCTGAGTGGCTGTCTTAGGGTCTAACCTTTAGATCTTCAGGTTATCACAGTCCATTTTCCAGTGATGCTATATCATACCAAACAGAGTGTAGGAGCCCTACAAGGGTGTACTTCCATTTCTCCACTTTTTTTTAACTTTTTTTTTTTTTTTAATCAAAGACTTTGTTTTAACTTCATTTTGGAAAGATAATGTAGCTGGGTATAAAATTTCAGGCTAATAGCTTTTCTATTTTTGTAATTTAAACTTGCTGTTTTACCATCTTCCCACTCACATTGTTTCTGATGTGAAAGCTGTTCTTGTCCGACTTTTGTTCCTCTACGTAAAATGTCATCTGTCTCTGGCCAGGGTTTAGATTTTCCTCTCCTTTACTGCCTTTGAGCAGCAAAGAATGTGATGTGATTTGCCGTGTGTGTGTGTGTGTGCACACGTGCACATACTCAGTTCAGCTCAGTCGCTCAGTCGTGTCTGACTCTTTGTGACCCCATGAATCAGAGCACGCCAGGTCTCCCTGTCCATTACCGAATCCCGGAGTTCACTCAGACTCACGTCCATCGAGTCCGTGACGCCATCCAGCCATCTCATCCTCTGTGGTCCCCTTCTCCTCCTGCCCCCAGTCTCTCCCAGCATCAGAATCTTTTCCAATGAGTCAACTCTTCGCATGAGGTGGACAAAGTACTGGAGTTTCAGCTTCAGCATCATTCCTTCCAAAGAACACGCAAGGCTGATCTCCTTCATAATGGACTGGTTGGGTCTCCTTGCAGTCCAAGGGACTCTCAAGAGTCTTCTCCAACACCACAGTTCAAAAGCATCCATTCTTTGGTGCTCAGCTTTCTTCACAGTCCAACTCTCACATCCATACATGACCACTGGAAAAACCATAGCCTTGACTAGATGGACATTTGATGGCAAAGTAATGTCTCTCCTTTTCAATATACTATCTAGGTTGGTGATAACTTACCTTCCAAGGAATAAGC
>SJYC01149721.1:0-15500 GCA_006408675.1 Madoqua kirkii | reverse complement strand
TCAAAGGCTTTGGCTTAGTCAATAAAGCAGAAGTAGATGTTTTTCTGGAACTCTCTTGTTTTTCCCATGATCCAGCAGATGTTGGCAATTTGATCTCTGGTTCCTCTCCCTTTTCTAAAACCAGCTTGAACATCTGGACGTTCACGGTTCACATATTGCTGCAGCCTGGCTTGGAGAATTTTGAGCATTCCTTTACTAGCGTGTGAGATGAGTGCAATTGTGCGGTAGTTTGAGCATTCTTTGGCATTGCTTTTCTTTGGGATTGAAATGAAAATTGACCTTTTCCAGTCCTGTGGCCACTGCCGAATTTTCCAAATTTGCTGGGATATTGAGTGCAGCACTTTGACAGCATAATCTTTTAGGGTTTGAAGTAGCTCAACTGGAATTCCGTCCCCTCCACTAGTTTTGTTCATAGTGATGCTTCCTAAGGCCCACTTGACTTCCCATTCCAGGATGTCTGGCTGTAGGTGAGTGATCACATCATTGTGATTATCTGGGTCGTAAAGATCTTTTTTGTACAGTTCTTGTGCGTATTCTTGCCACCTCTTCTTAATATCTTCTGCTTCTGTAGGTCCCTACCATTTCTGTCCTTTATTGAGCCCATCTTTGCCTAAAATATTCCCTTGGTATTTCTAATTTTCTTGAAGAGATCTCTAGTCTTTCCCATTCTATTGTTTTCCTCTATTTCTTTGCATTGATGGCTGAGGAAGGCTTTCTTATCTCTCCTTGCAATTCTTTGGAACTCTGCAGTCAAATGGGATTTTTGCTTCCCTTTTTCTGTGCCATCAGATATGGATATGTTAGAAGATCTCAACTTCTTTTGTGAGAGAGCATAGTAGTCAGACTCTGGGACCTAAAGATTAGGGATAACAACTTACCCCTCATTACATCTTTTAATCTCTGAAAAGCCTTTCATCTGCCATTTTGTTCATTTTATCTAGTAATTTTTTCCCGTTAAAGTAAGTTTTGTTTGCCCTAGTTAAGGTTTATCTTTCCTATCGAGGGGTGTTAGGAAGTCATTGAGAACTTCAACTGTTCAACCTGTCCATTTAAGTATATCCCAACTTGAAAGATTTAGCTTCATCTGGCAGTTTAAGGATTTGTTTATTCATTACTTTATTTGGGTTTAGAAAAATGACTTTTAAGAAATAGATTAGGTCTAGATTATTTAAAGGAGTAGAGATTAATTTCCTTGAAAGATAATATATAGAAATATACATCTTTATATATGCTTTATATGCACAAACAAAGTCTGCAATTGTATAGAACTCAAGAAGCCATTGAGCCATTGGGAATGGCTATGTTTGTATATTGGAATTAGAGGGACCAGGAAAGGAGAGACTCTTCCCTTTATACCCTTCAGTGCTTAATAAATTGAGAAAAATATGCGAACGTTTCTTTTTATAGCAAAAGTATAATTAAATGATAATAATAAATATCTTTAAAATTCATTCTTACTCTTTATCTTTTCTCAAATTTCTAAGTGCTTGAGAATACCTGGTAAATTTGTGCAGTATTCAGTTCAGTCAGTTCAGTCGCTCAGCCGTGTCCAACTCTTTGTGACCCCATGAATCGCAGCACGCCAGGCCTCCCTGTTCATCACCAACTTCCAGAGTTCACTGTGCAGTATAGTGTAGTGTAATTAAAATCAGCTGTTTTCTGTTGTGAGCCTTCTTTATAAATGATTAATAACATCTTATTTGTAGGAAGATCTGTAACTGTGTTTGAGTGCTTACTATATGCTAGGAACAGTGCTACTGAATGCTAGGTTCATACATATCTTATTTTAATGTCTTATATCTTTATCATATCTTTTGCATATGTTCTCCTATTTTTTTTATAACCCTTTTTAAAAGTGTAAGTGATCATGGTAAAAGAATTTAAAATCAAACAGAAGAATACTGTAAAAAGTAAAAATTTTTTTCCGTTAGCCCTTTCACTCTCCTCTCTAACCACTATTACTGGTTTCCTGTGTTTTTTCCAGAAACATTCAATATATATTTAATCTATCCATTTGTCTACATACATGAATATATGCATATATATTATATGGAATCATAATAAGATATAAATTAATATACTCATATGATTTGGCTTACCTGGTGGCTCAGAGGTTAAAGCGTCTGCCTGCAATGTGGGAGACCTGGGTTCGATCCCTGGGTCAGGAAGATCCCCTGGAGAAGGAAATGGCAACCCACTCCAGTATTCTTGCCTGGAGAATCCCATGGACGGAGGAGCCTGGTGGGCTACAGTCCATGGGGTCACAAAGAGTCGGACACGACTGAGCAACGTCACTTTCACTTTCAATCATATGATTTAAGGATATATATGACATGTATCATAACATTGTATGTGTGCGTGCATGTCTGTATGTGCATGTGTCTGTATAAAATATCTCTCCCTACCCATAACCCCCAACCACATATGGAATCATACTGTATATACTGTTCTCCAACTTGAGGAGGCCCTCCCTTAGAGTCAGAGAATAAGATTCATTTTCTATGCACTTTTATGTTCTGCAGAGGAGTAATCCTTCAAGAAAATCATGTCACTCCCTGGCCATTGCTAAAACACTTCAGGGCCTTCCTTTACTTTCTTTATACCCACTTTAACATGGCATACAAAACCTTGAATTGATATCTGCCTGCTTTTCTATACTGTTTTCTTCAAACTGTTGGGCTTACACTTAGTGTTGGTCATCCTGAACTATTTTTCAATTTCTTTAACACTTTATAGCTTCTCAAGTGGACTTGGCTTCCTCTGAGTCATACTTTCAATAAATCTTTTTTTCCTTTTAAAAATTTTATAACAATTCTAATAATCACAAAAATCCACAGGTAAAATAAGATTTAGAGGAGTAAAACAAAGTATCATTAAGAACTTCACTTTTTTCCTAATAATTGAATAGCCAAAAGTATATATGCTTAAAATAATGTGATCCTGTTAAGTTGCTTGTTCCCTTTTCCTCAGTAAGATTATTATAGGATTTATTTATTTTAAATTTTTAATTTCTTATGATCAAATTTAACAAGTAGTTGAGTCAGTCAGTTCTACAAAGTTTGTTATGAGAAGCAGTAGTCCAGGTTCTGGTTCCAGATAAGATGGAGTAAGCACACTTCACCCTGTCTTTCCCACTGAATGCAGCTGTAAGACCTGGACAGAATGCTTGGAGTGGCTATTTGAGGACTCTGAAAAATAAATAGTAGGAGGCAGATTGGGGAAGAAGACCAGAATTCAAAGTACTACTGAACCGTCGGTGAGTTTACCATTTTTTTTCTTCCAGTATGCCCCAGCCTGAACTTAATGTATCCTGAAACTTGGACGTGAGCATTATTAACATGGACAGAAAAAGCACCAGGAGAATCCCATTAGTTTTGACCCAAGGAAGAGGAAAGATGTCTCCTAATACTCAGAATGTGGCAATCCCACATTCTTCTCTTTTTTCTTTTTTTTCCCCCCTTTTTCTTCATTCTCTTGCACCCCGGCCTCAAGCAATCGTGGGCAGTGGCAGGAGCCTGGGGCAGGCAGGAGCCTGAATCTCAGAAGGATAGGAACCTGCCTCTCAGATTGGAGGAGCTGTGGTCTCAAGAGAGTGGAGCAAGTCCCGCTGCTTTCGTTTCCCTTTGCTCTTCTGTTGCTTGGCCCTGATGTGGGCATGGTTATGGGAAGTATATGGAAGAATGGGGCTAATGAAGCCCCAGCTTTCTGCAGGAAGGCTGAAAAAGGAAAGCCCCAGGAATCCAGAGAATTGCAGGTGAATGAGAAGCTTGGGAAAGTGACCACTTAAAATTGCTCACAGACTCCTGAGCTACTTCCAAGCTGTGCGTGCTTGAGTGTGATCCTGAACAGCACACTGAGGACCAAATTATGGGATAGACCACTCCCAAGCCCCAAACTGGATACTGCGTGGGACAGTTATGGAACACACTCAGTATGTCTTCAAAGGCTTTGCACACTAAACTGAAAATTGGAAATGCAGGCTACAGAAGGATGGTCTGAACTTGAAGTGTGAACCCAGCTGGGTCAATTACTGGCTAAAATAAAAACACCAGCACTCTTGGTGGGACTTAAATAGGAGCTAGATTCTCATAAGATTATATTCAAAATGTCCAGAATACAATCTTGGATTACTCAGCTTAAAAAGAACCTGTGAAATCTGCACTCACTTGGGAAAAGGCAGAAAAGAGATACCAGTGCCAGGATCACAGATGTTAAAATTATCTCAAAAAGACTTTTAAAATCAGATATTGTGACCATATTCTAGGAATGAGTGGGAAGATAGAAAGTCTCAGCATAGAAATAGAAGATGTAAAGAAGAACTAAATGGAAATTTTAGAACTGAGAAATATAATAATAGAAATGAAAAGCTCACTGAACGGGCTGAATAGCAGAGAGGACATGACATAATAAGTCAGTGAAGTTAAATAAACAGAAATGAGCCAATTTGAAGAACAGAGAATAAATAAGCACCTCAGAAATCTTGAAACTCTTATAAGGTCTAACATTTGTGTTGTCAGACTCAGAATGTGTAGATAATGGTTCTCGTATGGCAAAAATATTTGAAGAAATAATGACATACTGATTAGAAAGGAAGAAATAAAACTGTCTCTATTTATGCTGATAGCATGATTATATATTTGTAAAATCCCAAGGAATCCAGAAAAAATTAACTGGAATACATGAGTTTAATAAGTGGTTCAAGGTCAGCTCACAAACAAAAAATTATATTTCTGTGTACTAGCAATAAATAATTGAAAATGGAATATTAAAAAAAGAATCAGCTATAGGTATACATATGTCCCCTCCTAATTTATTTTTTAAAAAGAAAATTTAAATAAATAGAAAGACATATTGTATTCATGAATTAGAAAATTCACTATACTTAAGACATCAATTTTCCTCAAGTTGATTTATAGATTTGAAGCAATAAAATAACAACAATACTGGTTGTCGTGATAGAGAAACCGATTTTAGAATTTTTATAGAAAGGCAAAGGACCTAGAATATCTAAAACAATTTAAAAAAAGAAAAATGTTGGAAAAATCAAGCTACATGATTTTAAAATTTAGTACAAAGCTACCACAGTCAAGACTGTGGTGAAGGAATAGACATACAGATCACCGAACTAGAATAGATTCCAGCAATAGACTCATAGAAATATGGCCAATAATGTTTAACAGAGTTGGAAAGTGGAAAAATAATAGCACTTTTAATAAATGGTGTTGGAACAGTGGGACATCCAAATACCAAAAAAGTGAACCTTGACCTAAACTACACACATTATACAAAAATGAACTTGAGAAGTACTACACATCCAAATGTGAAATGTAAACCTATACAGTTTTTAGAAGTGAACACAGAAAATCTTTGTGAGCTGGCTATAGGCAAGAAGTTCTTTCACATGACACCAAAATCATGATTGAAAAGAAGAAGCTGATGAATTGGACTGAATCAAATTAAGTAGTTTGCTTGTGAAGACACTATTAAGAGAATGAAAAGACAGATTATAGACCAGGAGAAAATACTTGCAAATCACATATCTGGAAAGGACTTATATTCAGAATATTTAAAAACTTCAAAATTCAACAATAAGAAAATAATCCAATTAAAAATCTTTAATGGGCTTTGGGAAAGGACATAGAGTAGAAAATCAGCTCAGCAAAAGATGCTTAGAATCATTAGCCATTTTGTTTTCCTTCAGTTGCAAAGTCATGTCTGACTCTTTGTGACCCCATGGACTGCAGCATGCCAGGCTTCCCTGTCCTTCACTATCTCCCTGAGTTTGCTCAAACTCATGTCCATTGAGTTGGTTATGCTATTTAAACATCTCATCCTCTGCCACCGTTTTCTCCTTTTGCCTTCAGTCTTTCCCAGCATCAGGATCTTTTCCCATGAGTGGGCTCTTCTCATGAGGTGACCAAAGTATTAGAACTTCAGCATCAGTCTTTCCAGTAGAATGTTCAGGGTTGATTTCCTTTAGGATTAACTGGTTTGATCTCCTTGCTGTCCAAGGATCTCTTAAGATCTTCTCCAGCACCACAGTTCAAAAGCATGAAGTCTTCGATGCTCAGCCTTCTTTATGGTCCAACTGTCACGTCTATACATGACTACTGGAAAAACCATAGCTTTAACTATATAGACCTTAGTTGGCAAAGTGATGTCTCTGCTTTTTAATATGTTGTCAAGGTTTGTCATAGCTTTCCTTCCAAGGAGCAAGAGTCTTTTGCTGATAGCTCTGTTGGTAAAGAATCTGCCTGCAATGCAGGAGACCCTGGTTCAGTTCCTGGGTCAGGAACATCTGCTGGAGAAGGGATAGGCTACCAACTCTGGTATTCTTGGGCTTCCCTGTGGCTCAACTGGTAAAGAATCTGCCTGTAATGCAGGAGACGTGGGTTCAGTCCCTGGGTTGGAAAGATTCCCTGGAGAAGGGAAAATCTACCCTCTCCAGTATCCTGGCCTAGAGAATTCCATGGACCACTCCACGGGATGGCAAACAGTTGGACATGACTGAGCGACTTTCACTTTCACACTTTCCTTCCAAGGAACAAGCGTCTTACAGTTACTGTCTGCAGGGATTTTGGACCCCCCCAAAATGAAAACTGTCTCTGCTTCCACTTCTTCCCCATCTATTTGCCATTAAGTGATGGGACTGATGCTATGATCTTAGTTTTCTGAATGTTGAGTTTTAAGCCAGCTTTTTCACTCTCCTCTTTAACCCTCAAGAGGCTCTTTAATTCCTGTTCACTTTCTGCAGGTAGAGTGGTATCATCTGCATAACTGAGGTTGTTGATATTTCTCCTAGCAGTCTTAATTCCAGCTTGTGATTCATCCAGCCCAGCATTTTGCATGATGCACTCTGCATATAAGTTAAATAAACAGGGTGACAGTATACAATTTTGTCCTATTCATTTCCAGTTTTGAAGCTGTCTGTTCCATGTTCAGTTCTAACTGTTGCTTCTTGGCCTGCATACGGCTTTCTCAGGAGACAGGTATGGTGGTCTGGTATTCCCATCTTTTTAAGAATTTTCCACAATTTGTTGTGATCCACACAGTAAAAGGCTTTCAAGTAGTCGATGAATAGATGTTTTTCTGGAATTCCCTTCCTTTCTCTGTGATCCAGCGATTGTTGGCAATTTGATCTCTGGTTCTTCTGCCTTTTTTAAGCCCAGCTTGTACATCTGAAAGTTCTCGGTTCACATACTTTTGAAGCCTAGCTTGAAGGATTTTAAGCATAGTCTCTTACTAGCATGAGAAATGGGTGCAATTATCCATTAATTTGAACATTGTTTGGCACTACCCTTCTTTGGGATTGGAATGAAAACTGACCTTTTCCTATCATGTGCCCACTGTTGAGTTTTTCATATTTGTTGACATATTGAGTGCAGCAGTTTAACAGCATCATCTCTGAAGATTTGAAATAGCTCAGCTGGAATTCTGTCACCTCCACTAGCTTGCAGTAATGCTTCCTAAGGCCCACTTGACTTCACACTCCAGGATGTCTGACTCTAGGTGAGTGACCACATCATCGTGGTTATCCAAGTCATTAAGACCTTTTTTGTATAGTTCTTCTGTGTATTCTTGGCATGTCCTCTTAATCTCTTCTGCCTCTGTTAGGTCCTTACCATTTCTGTCCTTTATCATGTCCATCCTTGCATGAAATGTTCCCTTGATAACTCTAGTTTTCTTGAAGAGATCTATTGTCTTTCCCATTCTATTGTTTTCCTCTACTTCTTCACACTGTTCAGAAGTCCCTCTTATTTCTCCTTGCTCTTCTCTGGAACTCTGCATTCAATTGTATACCTTCCTTGCTTTTTGCTTCTCTTCTTTCCTCAGCTATTTGCAGAGTCTCCTCTGACAACCCACTTTGCCTTCTTGAATTTCTTTTTCTTTGAGATGGTTTTGATCACTGCCTCCTGTATGGTGTTATGAACCTCTGTCCATAGTTCTTCAGACACTTTGTCTAACAGATCTGATCTTTTGAATCTATTTATCACCTCCACTGTATAATCATAAGGAATTTGATTCAGGTCATAGCTGAATGGCTTATTGGTTTTCCTACTTTCTTCAATTTAAGCCTGGATTTTGTAATAAGGAGTTCATGATCTGAGCCACAGTCAGCTCCAGGTCTTGTTTTTGCTGACTCTGTAGAGCTGCTCCATTTTTGGCTATAAAGAATACAAGCAATCTGATTTGGATATTGACCATCTGTATAGAGTCATCTCTTCTGCCATTGGAAAAGATTGTTTGCTATGACCATTGTGTTCTGTTGGCAAAACCATTAGCCTTTGCCCTGCATCATTTTGTCCTCCAAGGCCAACTGCTGCATTTCAGACTCTTTGTTGGCTATGAGGCCTACTCCATTTCTTCTAAGGTGTTCTTACCCACAGTAGATGTAATAGTCATCTAATTAAATTCACCCATTCCCATCCATCTTAGTTCACTAATTCCCAAGATGTCGATGTTCACTCTTGCCATTTCCTGCTTGACTACATCTAGTTTTCCTTGATTCATGGACCTAACATTATAGGTTCCTATGCAGTGTTGCTCTTTACAGCATTAGACTTTACTTTTACCACTAGACATGTCCACAACTGAGTGTCGTTTCTGCTTTGGCCCAGCTGCTTCATTCTTTTTGAAGCTGTTAGTAATTGCTCTCTGCTCTTCTCCAGTAGCATATCAGACACCTTCCAAGCTGGGTGTCCCATCTTCTGGTGTCATATCTTTTTGTAGTTTCATACTGTTCATGGGGTTCTCGTGGCAAGAATATTGGAGTGAGTTGTTCTTTCCTTCTCCTAGGCATCTTTCCAACCCGGGGGTCAAACCCACATCTCCTGCACTGGCAGGTGGATTCTTTACCACTGAGCCACCTGGGGTAGTGGTCTCCTAATTCTTTATCTTTTCTCTCC
The DNA here is from genome assembly GCA_006408675.1 of Madoqua kirkii. Taxonomy (NCBI): domain Eukaryota; kingdom Metazoa; phylum Chordata; class Mammalia; order Artiodactyla; family Bovidae; genus Madoqua; species Madoqua kirkii. The sequence goes on along the minus strand of SJYC01149721.1, from coordinate 6,594 downwards.
TTTTTAAAACATGTGTTTGTTTATAAATTTTTGTTTTACTTTAGTACATTTAAAAAATAGGATGAGGAAATCATACTCTTTTTTTTTTCCATTAGAATCATAAAAGCCTGCTAGTTTTAAGTTGGCCATTGTGGTACAATTGTCTTATTTAAATGATGAAATTCCCTGTGATGGCTATTTGGACTGAAGAGTCTAGAAACTTCTTTTGCCTTTGGCTCCTGATGAGCTACTGAGAACCTAAGGGTTATTAGATGGGCGTCCTCATGAATGCTGGTAGGAGCTTTATTCCTTAGATTTCTTGTCTCAGTTATTTTTCTGTGGGACTTCGCCTAGAAGACATCCTCCTGTCTTTTTGTATCACTGTCAAGATAACTCAGTCAAGCTTCATGCTCTGTGATGCATTCTCATCTAATTTCTTGCTTTCTCTGTAATGCTTATTCTTTGTTTTTATAAGCTATAATTTGATCTTGTACTGCCCATATTGGTCTTACAATACATTTATTGCTTTCAATAAGATTGTAATTCTTTGAGGATAGGACCTATACCATGTATTTTTCTATCTCCCATTGGTGTGGATATTTCATGAGTTATTACTATGGTAGATTTGGTTTGTTTTTGGTGAGGAGTGGGTAAATATGAGGAGTAAATGATAGATGGATAAGGAAAGTAATTTTGTTGTATTCTTAGCAGTCTAATTATCCAGCATTGCAGAATCCCGTTATTTGCTAATTTGTAACTGACCTGGAATTTGTTCTGTGAATTCCAGAGCATCCTCATTTAGTGGGTTAGGGATACTTCTAGCTCAGCTTTTCACTTTATTACTAAATGGCTTTTTTATTTAAAAATAAAAATGATTGATGCCCCTTTTGATAGATTTACTTTCCTCTAGTAGCAAGTTATATAAAATTACTTACCTTTTGCATGATATTAATATTTAACACTAGGATTCACAGGGAGCCCAGCCTGGTACTCGTGATGATCTAGAGGGGTGGGATGGGAGGAAGGAAGGGACACCAGGAGGGAGATGATATATGTATAATTGTGACTGATTTGTATTGTTGTACAGCAGAAACCAACACAGCATTGTAAAGCAATTTTTCTTCAATTAAAAAATTTAAAAAAAATTTTATTGAGAAGTGGGGAGAAAAGTACAATCTGATGTAGTGAACTGGATGCCATCTACCCTTGAACATTTCAGATTATTTTTATTGTTAATCCATGGCACCATTTGTGATCTGTTCAGTTTTTAAATTTCCAAAATATATTAGGACTCCAAAGAAATCTAATAACTCAAAAAAAAATTAACATTACGATGTAGACCACCGCACCACCACCTGCCTAAGTTTTAAGCTCTTGAATTGAAACCAAAAGTAGTAGATGATCATCTGAAACTGTAAGGACAAAAATATTCTTTAGGTTATGTGCATTTCATTAAGCATATAGCATATTTCTTCCTTTAAGAACAAAAAGTATATAGTTAAGTTACTACTTCCTGTAGATAAATAGAAATCCTTTCTATATCACAGTTAAAATCTGTGTTTTACTAGTGAGGTCCTACCTTGCCTGTAATATCTTTAGATATTACCTGTCTAAATTAAGTTTACTTGCGGTCTTTTTTGGCTGGAGATATCACTGATTGTTTCTCTTTTGCACAGAGCTTGGTGACAGACCACAAGCATTCCCTGTAGGGTTAGAGTAGTCAGGAGCTAGATTAAGAAAAAGCCTTAGTGGTGATATTTTCAGTGGCTAGTAAAGATCTGGCTTGTATGTTCAGACTTCCTTTTGTGTTTTAGCAAAGGAGACACATAAGCAGAAAGTTAAAATTGATTTGTTAATATATTTCCATCCTGTATTTTCTTGTGGTCAACAACCTATGGTTCCTAGTGATCAGTGCTGACTTCCCTTCTTTCTCTGGTTCCATCTGTGCACCAGACTCTATGTATTTATCTCTAGGGCACTCTTATTTTAATTTTCTTGTTTATTTTTTTCCCCCTCAGTGCCTGGCTAGGTGACTAACTTTCTAAATATCTGAAAATCTGATCCTGAGTTATTAATTTGCTGATATTACCTCCTATAGGGATATTTAGATTTTAAGAATTGCATTTAATTTGAGGAGATGAGGTTGAGAGAAATAATGTGAACAAAAAATAAGGTAGAACATTTGTGAGGGAGAATAAAAAAAGAAACAAACTTCATCAGAGTGTATAATGTATATTAAACTGAAGGAAATGAGGTTTGGTAAGTAATGTAGAATGAATCTTGAAATCCAGGCTTACCATTTTAATCCAATCTCTTCAGGCATTATTGTTTATGGTTTCTTGAGTAGGCAGATGATAAAAACAGTTATTTTAGGGAGATTATCTAATGACTAGTGTGTGGGCAGTGACATTAGAGGACATGTTTGGCCTGGTCCACTGAAGTACAGTCAGATATGACAGAATAGATGCTATCAGAGAGAGGCACATGCTAGGTGAGCCTGGTCAGTAGAGCCAAGGTTTGAGTTTATATATGTCTCCTTCCAAAATTAGCAGTCAAAATTACTAAGTTTTAGTGATAGTAATAGGGGCATATATTGAGTATTTATTCTGTACCAGGCAGTATATTAAGTATTAGAAATACTTTGTTTAGCTGATTCCACTTGTGCAATAACTCTTTGACATAAGGGCTGTTGTTACTCTTCATGTGGCTTGTAGAGATTAAATAACTAGTTGGCAGGTAGAAAAGCTAATATTTTATCAAGCAGTCTTGAGCACATGCAGTTTTCTTCCATGCCACTGAAAGATTCAGAAGTGATATATGATGTAGTTATATTTTAGTGGTTTCCTTTGCTGTGCAGAAACATTTTGGTTTAATGTAATCCCACTTGTTAATTTTTGCATTTGCCATCTTTGCCCTTGTTGTCAAGTCCAAAAAAGTCATCTCCAAGGCTGATGTCAAACAACTTACCCCTTGTGATCTGTTCTATGAGTTTTGTGGTTTCAAGTCTTATGGTCAAGTATTTAATCCATTTTGATGGATTGTTTGTGGATTTTTGATAGTTGATTTTTGTATATGGTGTAAGATTAAGTCATGCTTTTCATTCTTTTTCATATGACTGTCCATCTAACACTCTTTTTCCCTGCAGTTTTCTCTTCGGTATTGTGAACTTTAGCCTCATGTTGGTTTCTTTCACAGTTGAAAGACGATTGCCCATAGCAACTGGAAGGGGCCTATATTCAAATATAATATATCTTCTTGTAATTATATGAAGGTATTGAGTTTTGCTCTGATTATAACATCCTGGAAATAATTATACTTATTAGAGTAATATCATGCATTGATTGCCTTCAGTCTTGAAAATCTAGTTTTCTTTCCATCATCAAGTAAAGTGAAAGTGCAAGTTGCTCAGTCATGTCCGACTCTTTGTGACCCTGTGGACTACACAGTGCATGGAATCCTCCAGGCTTCTCCAGGGGATCTTCCCAACCCAGCTATTGAACCTAGGTCTCCCACATTGCAGATGGATCCTTTACCAGCTGAACTTTATCTCAATTTATAGATTATTCTGTTTGGCTTAGAGCAATTAATGTCCCACCTTGCCTGAGTAATCAAATCCATTAAGACAGAGGAAGATCATTTCCAAAGGGAAATTTGGGTGCTGTTAAAAGGGAGGAATGAACACTGAATAGTTAATCAAGAAAATGCTTTATAAATATATTATCTCATTTAACTTTTTTCAGTAGCTCTGTTGAGGAAACCAAGATTTGATCAAAGTCCTATAATTATTAAGTGGCAGAGTTAAATTTAACTTGAAGCCAATGCTTTTTTTCTTTCCAACAGTATTGTGTTTCCTTCAAATAAAAATAATAGGTTGTCCTGCATAATATATGGCATTAATGACCCTACCTTCTAAGATTCAAAACTGGTTCTACCAATTGCTTAGTTAAAACTTCATCATCACAAGATACCTAAAGTTATGGGGTACATCTTGAATAGTACTTAGAAAGGAATTTATAGCAGTGAACACTTACATCATGAAACCAGAAAGATTTTCAGTAAACAGCTTAACCTTCTACCTTATGACACTAGAAAAAGAAGAGCAAATTAAACCTAAAGCAAGCAGAATGAAGGAAATAAGAAAGATTACAGTGGAAATTAATAAAAGAGAGACTAGAAAAACAATGGGGAAGATTCCACAAAGTCAGAAATTGGTTCTTTTATTTAAAAGATGAACAAATTGACAAGCCTTTGCTAGACAAAGGGAGGAAAAAAAGCAAAAACACTGAAATTACTTAAATCAGGAGTGGAAGAGGGGACATTTCTACAGACCTTACAGGAATTTTAAAAGAATTATAATAAGGCAATACTATGGACTACATGACAACAAATTAAATAATTTACATGAAATGGACAAATTCCTAGAAAAACCTGCACTGTTGAAACTGACTCATGAAGAAATGGAAAATCTGAATAGATTTCCTTCTCAGTCTTTTCCACTAGTTCCTTCTTCTTTCTCTGACGTGCTGGTGTCCCCCTCTCAAACTGTCCATCTTCTCTGGGCAGTCAACTCCTACCTCATTGACAATACATAGGTCTATTACTTTGCATAGTTGTGTTTCTGTGCTCAGTTTGTCCGACTCTGTGCGACCCTATGGACTGTAGCCCATCTGGTGCCTCTGTCCATGGGATTCTCCAGGCAAGAATACTAAAGTGGGTAGCCATTTCTTTCTCCAGGGAAACTTCCCAACCCAGAGATCAAACCCGTGTCTGTTTGCATTGGCAGGCAGATTCTTTACCACTGAGCCACTGGGAGGCCTTACTTGGTTGACTTCTGTTAAACTCTACCCCTAAATTTCTAACACAACTTCCATGTTCTATAGATAAATTAGTGCAAAATCCCCAACCAGAAATCATTATCCTCTCTCATACTTTTGTCTTGGTTTATATTAATACAGTTTACTTTGTCCACTTAACTTCATTCACTTTCTTCTCTTGTATAATCTGTCCTGTTTCTTAAAGCTTAATTTGAAATCTTTCCTCTTTAAATTCTCACTTTAATTTGAACCCACCTTATCTTTTACCTCATCTGTTGTATTAACCTTCTAATTGATCTCTCTGCCTTCAGCTCCTCCATAAATCAGCATCTAATGGTGAATAGCATTACTTTTCCAAGCTCTCATGCTTGAAAACCTTTGAACTGCCTCTCCCCACCCCCAGCTGCCACCCATTATGTGTCAGATCTAAATTCCTTTATGTGGCATATGTGCTTTTCTTATCTCAGCATGCCTCCCAACCTCAGCCTCTTATCTAGCCCTCTAGTCTGTTAACTTTATTAATTATTTAAAATCTAATGATTTAGCTCTAGAGTAGCCTCATAAAATTTTCACATCTTCTGTGTATCCACAGCAATTTGTCCATAATGCAGAGCTCATCATACTAACTAATACATATTGTAATTTTTTGTTTTTATATCCAGGCTGTGAATTCCATGAGGGCATGGATCTTGTTTAATTTATCTTGTATTCCTAATGCTTGATTTAGTACTTAGCACATAGTAGCACATAGTGGATCTCCTTGTCTGTATTTTACAATGGTGGTGGTTTAGTAGCTAGGTTGGTCTGACTCATGCGACTCCATGGACTGTAGCCTGCCGGCTACTTTGTCCATGGGATTTTCCAGGCAAGAATGCTGAAGTGAATTGCCATTTCCTTCTCCAGGGGATCTTCCCAACCAGGAATCAAACCGGGATCTCCTGCTTTGCAGATAGATTCTTTACCAGCTGAGCTATGAGGGAAACCCATATTTTGTCACAATCTTTATTTACTGCTTAGTTTTAATATTTATTTACCAGGTGTTACTTGGCCTTAAAATCTGTTTCAGTTATTCCTGGCATAATGGATAAGAACAAAAACTCTGGGATCAAACTGCTCCATCGTCTTCCAGCTGTGGGTCTTAGACACAGTATTTAACCTCACCAAGCCTCCATTTTCAAATTGGAAAAATAGAGAAAATAATAATACTTATGCCTTTTAAGTTGTGAGGATTAGGTACATATAAAACAATATAATGCCTAGCATAGTATGCTTCATATTATGCATGCTTTATTATTATTAATATTATTATAGTTATTATTTCCATTGGTTTGTTCATTCACAAATATCAAGTGTTTCACTCTTTGCCAGGTACTGTGGGATACTAACAGAACAACATAGATAGGGCCTTTGTATTCATGGAATGATACTTCAGTTTGTACTAGTTATTATAATGTTATTTGAAGAACTGCTATAAGTGGTGGTGAAGAGTTATTGTTTCAATTAAATTCTAGTTTCTCCATGCTTCCAAAAATAGTTTCATTAATTGCATATATCTAAAATATAAGAGCAGTGGGTACACTATGTTATTAAGTATGAGATAAGAATTCATTAAGCTCTTAATGCAGTGAAGATGTACTGGGGAATCCTAGAAAATTTGCTACTGACTTTGTATTTTGGTTACCCAATAAAGGTCTAGTTTATTTGAGTTTTATCTTCTTAAAAGTTCAGTTCAGTCACTCAGTTGTGTCCGACTTTTGCAACCCCATGAATCGCAGCACACCAGGCCTCCCTGTTCATTACG
>SJYC01149719.1:0-25119 GCA_006408675.1 Madoqua kirkii | reverse complement strand
GGACCGCCTCAGAAGCGCACAGTGTCCGTCCTTCCTGACTGCTTTAGTTCACTGAGCATAAAGTCCTCAGGCTGCAAGGTTCTGTGTACCCAAGTGGCCTTCCCTTTAAGGCTGTATAATATTCTACCATGTGCAGGGACCACAGCTTGCTTTTCTGTTCGCCTGCTGCTGGACACGCGGCTTGTTTCCATGGTTTCTGGTGGGGAGGCCACCATCACCTGAACTGCCAGTGACAGGAAGCCGGACGATCACATCTCCCTCTGGGAGGGGGTGTGCGCCCCTCCCAGCCAGGCATCCAGGAGCCCTCCCGTGGGCCACAGGTGTGCCGGTGCAGCCTGAATTCCTTCTTGCCTGGGATCTTGCCCATCCTGGCGTCTGGCATGGGCTATACAGCCTGGGATCAGATGCTCTTTGAAATTTGATTTAAAAAAACAATCCAGAACCTGAAAAGAAACATCCTTTCATGGGATCTGAAAGCACAGAATAAGTGTTGGTTTGCTGCAAAGGTACTTCTCCAATAAGAGGCGAGGTGAAGTCGCTCAGCCGTGTCTGACTCTTTGCGACCCTGTGGACTGTAACCTACCAGGTAGGCTTCTCTGTCCATGGGGTTCTCCGGGCAAGAATACTGGAGTGGATTGCCATTTCCTTTTCCAGGGGATCTTCCCGACCCAGGGAACGAACCTGGGTCTCCTGCATCGAAGGCAGGCGCTTTAACCTCTGAGCCACCAATGCTTCAGACATGGGTCATCAGAGCGGGTGGGGTGGGGTGCAGCTCCGTCCCGCACAACCTGCGGCTTAGAGGCGTGTGCGCCGTCCGGGCACTCTCGCCGCAGCCTCGTGGTTCTCCTGATGCGAACCCCTCCTCGACCTTACCTTTGCTCACCTCTCCGCGCCTGCTTGTCCTGAATGTAAACGCAGAGCAGGGCCGGGACTGTGGCACAGCCCTCACCCTAACCGTGTGCTTTCTGTGTGTGCTCGCATCTCCCCGACACCCCAGGGCTGCTTTGCCCGCAGCCTTCCCGCCAGCCAGGCCTCCTCCCCACCTCAGAATCACAGCCCGAGGCCAGAGGGAGCGCGGCGGTGCCCTGCTGCAACCCTCCACAGCTGGCTCCAAGCCAACGCCCCTGTAAAATCCTGCACCCGGCTCACCCTCTCCTATGAAAACAGACTTCCTGTGCCCTTCCACATCACTGAGCACTCAGGAGAGACAGGTCCAGCTCCGCCTCCCTCTGGTTTTACTGGACATCCGTGGTCCAGAGAAGAGCAGCGGCCTGGGCAGACCTGTGCTGGCCAAGTGCGCGTGTCCAGGCAGGGGGACAGTCCAGGACACACAGAAGCAGCCCCCAGGCACCCCGGGTCCTCGGCCCTCCGGCTGCAGGCACCGGTGGTTTCAGCTCCCCAGAACCCAATAGGCAAAGCCCTAGGGGATGACCTGACATTCAGATGAGCTGCTCAAATAGCAAGTAAGTGCAATGAGACAAAGTCACATACAGTTAAGTAAAATCCTCACAGGGAACCATAAAGCTGTTCTTCACTTTATGAACTTCTGAAGCAAACTGTTTCCAAAAATGAAAGTGTCATAAAAGATGGATTTCTGTGGAAAACCTGGAGATGGTCACTGAGAAATCATCTGGAGAAAGAGCTATTTCCGTGACTCCACATTTCGGTGTTTTTGAAACTGCAGCTTCCGTTAAGGACGGCTGAATTTTTTAATGAACAGACTTCCAGTTTTGCTACCTAAATGGTATTCTCCTTAAGTCTTTGAAAACTAACTTTTAAAACTGGAAATGTGTCCTCACAGCAGCTCGTTCATTCCCAGTAAACTCAGTGTGGGCTCTTTTGAGTTGGCGGAGTCCTTATGGACATGAGCCTTTCACTTGCACTCCTTTGAGCTCTTGGAAAACTGCAAATTGCTAAATTGAAGCTTAAATGAATTTCTTCTTTATAATCCTTCTAAAGGTACCGAGAACTCAGCAAACAATGTCACATCTAATTAAAAATAAAAAATAATTTAAAACCATGCAGGAAAAGATGTAGAGCTTTAAATCACAGAGCTTTCTTTAAAAAAAAAAAACAAACAAACACAAAATCTCTGGTTTAACTGAAGGCTCTCTTCAGACTTTACGTTTCGATGGAAATGTGGATAATCTTGAGTGCATCTCCCTGAGAGGGTTTCCTCAGTGAGAAAAGGCTTTCAATTCTGCCTTTCTATCTCCACAGGAGTGTTTCTAACACAGCACGGTGATATTTTTTTTTGATAAAAATGTCATCCCAAATCTCTGGGTTTTCCTGAATTTGTCTAGATAAAAGAGAAGAACAAAAATATTTTCCATCTGTAATTTTTTTGAAGTTATAAGGCATTTTTAAAAACCTGCATTAAATTAGCAACAGAAATCACATTCTCTGTCTCCAAACATGTCTAAAATTGAGGATGATTTCATTTCTGTAATTCTGGAACGTATAACTCTTTTACAACATGTGTGCCCACATTGACACAGATACACAAACACAGTCATTGCAGAGTACAGCATGTTTCTAATATATATACCCACAGTGTCTAAAAGTGAATGCTTTTGGCTCATTGACTTGTTACACAATAAAGGTTTTATGGGAAAAAAAAATCAGGCTTCGGATTATTGGTTCTTTACCGAGCCTGTTATAGAAAGTATATCTTACAATGAGAAAACAATATAGCAGGAGGGGAAAGTTTCCTGAAGCTAATTTGAGGCAATATTCCGGTGGACGTTCTCTGTTTAGGGTAAAAACGCAGATTCAGCCCCATCCAGCCTAAACTCTGCGTTTAAGTGGTCTTGGAGGTTTGGAGAATTGATTGTCCAGGCACGAGGAAGCCAGCCTCCCTGCTTGGCTGTGCGTTATTCTGTCTTCGCAATTTCCTGGAGCTGTCTTCTTGAAGCAGGCGTTCCACTCTCTTATTCGATCATGCAAGTGCTCCCAACAGATTTATAGCAGTGGACACACCTGCAGGGACCCCCCGACCCCAGCCTCCAACCAAGCACATCTGAAAACCTTGCCGTGTTGCCTCTGTCTGTAAGGGAAAACAAGCTGTGTCCTTTTCCTGGATCCATAGCAAGCACTGGCTGCCCGAACTCAGTCTCCACACTGCTCCTGCTTGTAAAACTCTGCAGGTGTGTCAGCTGTCATCTAGCCCAGCAACAGAAACCGGTTCCCAGGTCGCCCTGTAATTGGAAGGGCTTTCCTTCGCTCCTTTAATCAGTTGCTAACACCTCGCTGGTTAATATCACAGCGAGCATAGTTACAAACAAGGAAGGACACACTCCTAAATAATAAGAACTTTTTTAAAGGCCCTCTGCTTAGTAACAAACATAAAATCCATCATTATTCAATACAGAGGAATTATAAGGTTTCATTGTAACAAAATAGCAACTCTCTTCCTGATGCTTTATTTTGATTGTGGAAACTCTTCTTTTTGACAAAGCAAGGTCTCTGTACAAAGAAACATTGTATCTTTTGTTTATTGTCATCCCTCTGATCTGACACAAATAAGGAACAATCTTTTACTCAAGAGCAATTAGTCCTGTCCCTGTTTCAGAAAATGGTTGAACACATGGGTTTAGAGAAGAGAATATTCCTTCAAAAATTACTAGCCATTAAGTCGTAAAGACAACTTAGAGGTTATTTTCCTCTAGCAAATAACCATAATTTCCTTGAAATCTAGTGCTTTATGTAATTAAAGTTATTTATTTAAGGATTTAAATTTGCTTTAACAGTTTAAATGGCCTTAGTGTCTGTGTAAATTTCAGTATTTTGAGCCTGGTCGGTGTTGGGTTCGACTACACATATAATTTTACCGCTGCTCGGTAATGCAGGCCGTTGTTCTTGTAATAATAGTTTAAAATGCTAGCCTGCCAAGGGAAAGAATCGGAGATAATTCGAGCTATACCCAGGCTGGGGCTTCTCTTATCCTGAACTCCTCCAGAGTCTCCTAAATGAGTCTGCAAGTTTGATTTCTAACGGCAAGGCAGCAAGAGGGGCTTGAGCATGTTTATTGATACAGAATGTTCGAGATCGACAGCCAGAGCTTTGCCTATGATCAAGCGACTTTCTGTGCGAGTCTTATGGAATGTGGCATTCCAGACTTTAAAGGGAAGGGGAGATTGCCATGGTAACGGCACAGGGGGGTTGGGGCTGGGGGTCCCCCTGGGAGCTTAAAGGCCAGCAGAATTTTAAGCATTTGCAACTTAAAAAAAGAAGAGGAGGAAAGCTCCATCACTCTGCCAAGTCTGTCTACAGAATGGATATGGTTAGAGGGTTCCTTGGAAAGATCCAAATAAACACAGCCCCAGCCTGCAAGATGTGAGCTGGAAAGGACAGATGCTAAGAAAAACTACAGATCCCGGTCTCCTCCATCGAGGAGGGAGCCGCTGCTGCCGCTGCTGTTGCTGCCTGACCTCCAAGAAGGAGCAGAGCTTGGGAAAGAGCCAGTGACTGGTCCAGGTGGGGGGCTGTCCGCCTCGGCCCCCTCCTGCCCCCAGGCTCTCGTGGCCCCCAGCTGGAGCACACAGCACCTCCCGACGCTGATGGAGACCCGGGCTGAAGACCCCACAGCCTGGCCGGTGCACCGCTCCAAGTCTCGCAGAGCCTGGCCAAGTGCAGCTAGCGGTTGGTTCGTGGCTCCGGTTACTAGATGTGTAGAAACAGTTTCGATTACCAGAGAAATCTCCTAGGATTGCAGATAATAAACATAAGTGAGTGGAGTATAAAAGTGAGTGTAAACCAATGTGATTTGTGGTTGTCGCATCTGAGGAAGGAGAAAAGATAAGAGATTTACAAATGGGGCTCAGACGCAGTAGAAACTGACCTTTAGTATAGCCCCTACCAAGACCACTCTGAAAAGCTAGAGCCGAGTGGTGGCCGGCAGTCTGAGTCAGCAGTGCTGGCTCCAGAGGGCCCTGTGGTCTGGGCAGCCCTCGCCTCGGCAGGGTCAAGGGTGAAGGTCAGCCGGGTGGAAGTGAGGGCCTGGCTGCCTGTTCCCTGGATGACGCAGTCAGAGTGCGGCTGGCCTGCACGTTTGAGGGGCGAGCACAGCCCGGCTTTCCGCTGGGCGCTGAGCACACACCCACACACCACACCTAACCACCACAGCCTTTGCCACACCAGGGCTCTCCCAGGCGTAGGCCCCCACCCTTGCAAAGGAGCACGCTCCCCACAGAGAAGCTGAGCTGGGAGCAGGGGCCCAGCATCGCTTCCTGGAGGAAGACAGCGGGGGCTGGGGGAGTGAGGGGCTGGGGCTGGGTGTGGGGGCCGCTGGAGGTGCCTCTCCAGCCTTCAGTCTGTTGTCTGCAGAATGGGTCTCACTGTATTCTGCTCCCTCCATGGAGGACCCATCAGAGAGAAGCACAAAGGCAGGTGTGAATGGAAGAGGGGGGGGGGGAGGGAGGGCTGAAGGAGAGGGGGAAGATTTCAGTAAATGGCCTAGAGTTGTCGTAAAAGCACATCAAAAAGTATGGAAAGTGTAACAGAGGAAAGAAAGGTCGTTCCTCTCTGAGGACACAGCAGAGACAGCATTTGATAATCTCTCTCCTTCCTTCCTTCTGGGCTTGCAAATGGGTTCATGATATAAAACCTCAATATTTTGTAAGATGTACACAACAGATATACACACCATCTTAATCACTTGTAAACGTATATTCTGCGGCCTTAAGGGCGTTCACACTGTTGTACAGCCGTCACCACCAGCATCTCCAGAGCTTTGTCATTTCCCAAACTGAAACTTGGGCCCTGCTGAACTCGACCCCCACCCCATCCCCTCCCCTCTTCCCTGGTGCCTGGCAACCACAACTCTACTTTCTCTCTCCGCGAATTTGACTATTTTAGGTACTTCACATTAAGTGGAGTCAGACAGATTTGTCCTTTTGTGAACGGCTTCTTTCACCAAGTATAACATCCTCAAGGCTCATCCATGCTGCAGCCTGCATCAAAATGTCTTTCTTTTTTAAGGCTGAGTGGTATTCTATTGTGTGGGCAGACCACATTTTATTTATCCATCCATTCAGCTGTAGCTGGATTCTGGGTCACTTCCAGCTCTTGGCTAGAGCGAATAATGCTGCTGGGAGCACGGGTGCACACCCATCTGCCTAAATCCCCGTTTTAAATGCTTTTGGTTCATGCCCACGGCGGGGGCTGCCAGAGCCGACGCTAACTCCACGTTCACTGTTTCGAGGAACTGCCACACTGCTTCCCGTGGGCCCTGCACCATTTTGCGTTCTCACCAGCATTGCACAAGGGTTCCAATTTCTCCTCTTTTTTTGCCAACACTTTTGTGTTTGTTTATAACAGCCGTCCTAACAGACATGAAGTGAAAGGTATGAGGATTTGCATTTCCTGAACGATCAGTGATTCGAGGCTTCTTTCCCTGTGCTTGTTGGCCACTTCCGTATCTTCCTGGGGAACATCTGCTTGAGTCTCTTGTTCGCTTTTCCACTGGGTTGTTCGTTTCTGTTGTTATTTGGCACACCTAGATTTATAGTGGTTTCTCACCCTACACCCTACATCTTTCCTCGTAAGTGAACGTCTATTTTCATGGTTTCCAGCTTATTTTTCTGCCTCCTCACTGTGCCTTCGCTCATGAAACAGAGGGTCATGTAGTGGTTAAAAACACAGACATTGCCACAGACCTCGCCCCACCCGTCACCAGCTGTGAATTCCTGGGCAAATGGCCTCCTGTGTACATCGGTTTTCTCATCTGTAGGATGGAGATCCAGCGGGCGTTGTGTGGATTAAAAGAGCCAATCTCCGGTAAACACGCAGAATCCTGTTCGGAGCACAGACGATGCCGTGGGAGAGGTGGCCGTGTTGCTTGCCGCTTGCTGTTGTGGCTCCCCACCCCTCACAGGGGCCTCAGCTCCAGCTGAAACACAACCCAGAGTCTCAGGCCGAGGGCAGACTCCTGGGTGTGCTGACGCCCAGCTCGTTGATCGAGGGAGGCTGATGATAACACGTGCCCGGAGATGCCTCCCTTCTTCCCATCAGCTCCTCCCTTCCTTACACGCACAGCCCCCCTTTGGGGACCAGTGCTGTGCTCTCCCCTGTAGCTGGGAAAACCCTAGGGAGGTGGAATTACTTACCCAGTGTCACTCAGCTGCCAGGGCGTGGCCAGGATGTGAAGCTGAGAGCCACGCACAGTCAGAGTCCTGTCGTTAAGCAGCTCTGCAGCGGTGGGACAGCTTGTCCTGACCTTGAATTTGCTCTGTGACAAACCAGAATTCATGTCTTGACTGTGGTGGTGGTGGTGGTGGTTTAGTTGCTAAGTCATGTCTGACTCTTTTGAGACCCCATGTAGTAAGTATGTGCACGTGTGTTAAGTCGCTTCAGTTGTGTCCAACCCTTTGCGACCCTAGGGACCTAGGGACAGCAATCCACCCCAGGCTGCCCTGGCCTTGGAGTTCTCCAGGCAAGAATACTGGAGTGGGTTGCCACGCCCTCCTCCAGGGGATCTTCCCGACCTAGAGATCAAACCTGCATCTCTTACATCTCCTGCGTCGACAGATAGGTCTCTTTACCACTAGCGCCACCTGGGAAACCCATGTCATGAATATATATTTGTCAAATGTAAAAAGGATGACTTTCACTGAATGCGAACTGTGCTTTAATAAAAAAAAAAAGTGGGAAACAGGCTACACAATTTCCCTGAGTTTGCAAGAACTCTTTCTTCTAGTTGGAAGGCATATAATGACATTGACTGTGCTGTTCGCTTGGTAAAAGCCCTTCACCTTGCAGACGTGGAGACATCGGCTGCACGCAGCCAGCACAGCCGTTCCTGGGAAGACACGGGGCTGCCCGGGACCCCACCTGCTGGTGGCCGAGGCTCCAGGCTGGGCTTTGCTGCATGCCTGAGCTGCCTCTGCAGGTCTGACTTGGAGCAAACACCCGCCAGAGAGCTGGGAGGCTGCATCCTCCTGCTTGCCTTTGTTCCGAGTGCTGTCCCTTAGCCCAGAGGCCTGTCGTGTCTGCCTCTAGATGCTGCCCTTCGTTGAGAATAAAAGAGTATCATCTGACTCTGACCTGGTTCACAGTGCCTTTACCCGAGAGGTCTCTGTGTGGCCGCTAGGTTCCAGAGGCCTTCATCATGAAAGGTTTGCATTTTGGGGAAAGGCCTTTGCAGAGAAGAGTCACGTGTGTGATCACACATGTGTGTTAGAGAGAAACAAAAACACATTGGCCAAGCGCTCTCCTGGTGGCCCTGTCGTCATCTCTGAGAGGCTTTACTCAGACCGGCTGGCTGGCCGGCTGTGCCCGGGTGGTGGGCGGGGAGCTGCCCACTGCCCCCACCAGCATCGCAGCCTCTGCTGGGCCCCTCAGCCCAGGCCCCGGCCCACTGAGCGTCTCCTGCCTTCTCTCTGCCGTGACCTCCTCTGGCCCGCCCCAGTCCCGCTCTGTGTCGGCTTCTCACCAAACCCCCTCTGCTCCTCTCCCTTCCTTCTGTAAACTTCTCCTTGCTTCAGGCGCGAAGGCATTGGCGGCTCAGCGGCATCCTTCTTGCCTCCCTTCCCACGGGTGCCTAGTCCCCTTCCCTCTAAGAGGAGCTCCTACTCTGCTCTAAACTCTGCAAAGGGACGTGCGACTCAACCTGGGTGGGCATTTCAAGGACGTGGGGCTGTGAAATGCACATTGGCAGGAAAGAGAATACTTGGGTGGCTTTCGAAGGCAATTTTGTCGAATTAGGATTGCTGGCGTTAAACGCACGCACACATTCATTTACTAGCCCCATTCTAAATTTGTTAAATTTAGACAAATCAATTATAAACATGATGGAGGAGAACTGTAACTGTTTCTTTATGTATTAAATATTTTAAAACGAAATCTCATTTTTTTGATGTACCACTGGTTATAGTTTCTTGATTCAAAAATAGGTTAGGGATTCTGGAAGGTGATGGAATTGTTTTATATCTTGATTGTGCTGGTGGTTACACAGCTATATATGTTTGTCAAAACCAAAAGAGGTTACTTTTACTGAGTAAAGCATGCCTTAATAGAAAAACGGAGTAACAATAGGTTACAAACTGAAGAATTCAATGGATTTGACAGATATTGGAGCCCCAGGACACCAATAAGCTATCGGCAACATTTTTTCATTTCATTAACAGACTCAGAGGCTACTCTGGAACCTTGGAAAGGACCAGTGTTCAGTTCTAAATACAGACCAGACTGTGGGTGCAAACTCTTCTCTTTCCAGCTCTCCTCCCTTTCCTGGGATCTATCCTCTCTCTTTCTGGGGAACTCATCCTTCCCTCCATGAACCAGTGGCTTCGCCTGGAGGCGGGAGGGGGCCGGTCTTCCGGGAGGGTGCAGCCACAGCTCTGAGCCAGCAGATTGCTGGTGGCCTAAGCCCTTTCCAGGTGAAAGGAGACAAGACAAAGGAGAAGGAAGTCCTGAAAGAGCGCCACGCAGAGCCTCACATTTGGTCCAAAGCAGGGGTGGCGGGGTGGGATGGGCAGGGTATGTCAGAGAAAGGAGGGGCTTCTAACAACTACGGGGACAGGGAAGGTGGACTGAGGAGCAAAAAGGTTGATCAAAGCTCTCTTTCCCCGAGAAGAGAGCAGGTGTGATGCGTAAGAGGGGAGAGAGCCATCCGCCCGCGGGGCTCGCCTGGTCACTCCTAGCTCTGTGTCAGCACCAACCATGTGGATGTGGAGCCTCAGAGGGCAGGTGCCGGGGTGACGAGGCCAGAACCAGCTGCTCAGCGAGGGGAGGACTGGCTGCATGGAGGCTGCGGGCCGACAGTGGGCACAGAGGACCCCGAGCTCCCCCACAGTGGACACAGAGGACCCCGAGCTCCCCCACAGTGGACACAGAGGACCCCGAGCTCCCCCACAGTGGACACAGAGGACCCCGAGCTCCCCCACAGTGGGCACAGAGGACCCCGAGCTCCCCCACAGTGGACACAGAGGACCCCGAGCTCCCCCACAGTGGACACAGAGGACCCCGAGCTCCCCCACAGTGGACACAGAGGACCCCGAGCTCCCCCACAGTGGGCACAGAGGACCCCGAGCTCCCCCACAGTGGACACAGAGGACCCCGAGCTCCCCCACAGTGGACACAGAGGACCCCGAGCTCCCCCACAGTGGACACAGAGGACCCCGAGCTCCCCTGTGAAAGGTGAATCCGTAGTGAAGAAAATAAGCTTCTGAAATGTTATCTCAAAATGCAGATTAAAATAAGAAAATTATGAGAGAGAAAATGACAAAGAAGACTGAGAATGAAGATCCGTGAAACTTATGTCAAAAAAAAAAAGGCAAATAGAAGGCAAATCAAAGTTATAATTGAAGAAAACTTTTGTAGGCTCTTTGAAAATACCTGAATAGGCAAACTTTGAAAACTGATCAACTCATGACCCAAAATGTTGCATAAATATGAATGAACATTTTGAAGGAAGAAGAAAGTGTAAGCGTAAAGAGCAGAATGATGGGCATTGAACTTAGGGTTGATTGCACCATGTTTCTAAATAAAGAAGACTAAATATCCTATGAATAAAATTCCTCCTAAATTAATTCAAATTAAAATTCTCACAAGGTTTCTCTAACTTCACAAAACAAGATCCCTCTGAAAAAAAAAATTATGTAAAAATGGGGAAAAAAGGAAAGAGAAGAAGGGGAAAGAAAGTTAAGAATGGGAAGAGAAAGGACTTTACAGCAATTTTCAATTCATGATAATTAAGTAGATTCTAATCCTCACAAAAGACTCAGCAGTCATGAGATTTGTTCATGCCTGTTCCAAACACTTAGAACTGCTGATTTAAACCTAAAATACTGAGCCAAGATGAAAGCAAGAACGGCAAAATCTCCGGCTCCCAGAAGGACGGAGGAAAGTTTCAGCTACAAGCAGGAGTTTGGCCTCATGCTCCACAGGGGGTGTGGGCTGGCGTTTTTACAGCAACAGAGGCCACACGTGATCCTAAGCAGCGAGAATCTGGAACTGCTCTTCTTAGCTGAATCTAGAAGACGGGAAGTTAGAAAGTTCTTCTCCACACATGAGCAAAGAGCAGAGAAATCCCTGTCTTCTGGCCCCACGTCATATCCTGGGAGAAAGCTTCCTTTAACAGGCTGTGAGATCGTTAGGAAGGTGAGAAGAAACGCAGCCTGTGCCGTGCTGGTGTGAAACCAGCTTCACGTCCTCTCCCGGGGAAGCGCCACGCTGAAAACAGGTGAGAGCTGACTACAGATAAGCCCAGAGTCACCTGAGGTGGATCACACGGAATCCACTCCCCGAAATGGGGAAATTCACATCCAAGGAACTAGACTTAAGAGAATAATACGTATGAAACTCTAAACCAAAAACACTCTAAATAGTCAAAGACTCAAAAAAGGTAAGAACATTTAAAACAAGAACAGGTGATAATGCAAGAGAGAAAAGAAATTGAAATACGATCAAGTAGAAACTTCAGGTAAGTGAATTTTTTAAAGTTCCAATAGTAGACAAAATGTAGCTGAAGAAAGAAATAACAAACTGGAAAAGAGTCTGAAAACCCATCAGCACACAGCACGCCAAAATAAAGAAGTGGACACACAAGTAGGAAACTGGGAAACTTAGCGAATACAATGTTGCTGTTGTTCCCTCACCAAGCTGTGTCCAGCGCTTTGCCACCCCCTGGACTGCAGCACACCAGGCTCCTCTGTCCTCCACCACCTCCCGGAGGTCGCCCAAGTGCATGTCCGTTGAGTTGGGGACGCTAGCTAACCATCTCATCCTTTGCCGCCCTCTTCTCCTTTTGCCTTCGATCTCCCCACCATCAGGGTCTTATCCAACGAGTCGGCTCTTCGCATCAGGCGTCCAGAGTACTGGAGCTTCAGCATCAGTCCTTCCAATGAACATTCAGGCTTGACTTCCTTCAGGATTGACTAGTTTGATCTCCTTGCTGTCCAAGCAACTCTCAAGAGTCTTCTCCAACACTACAATTTAAAAGCATCAATTCTTCTGCACTCAGCCTTCTTTATAGTCCAACGCTCACATCCATACATGACTACCAGAAAAACCATAACTTTGACTATATGGATCTTTGTGGGCAATTAAGATGCTTAAATATATATCCAATAAGATTTCTAGAAAGAGAGAATGCTGAAACTTGCGCACAGATGGTATATGTAGAGATAACACCTGAAATTTTTCCAGACTTGAAAGAAAACGTGAGTGCTGTGATTTTAAAATATGCTCAGGAAGGATAAATATCCTAGACAGGATAAATAAAAGGAAATTTAAATGAGGACAGAACATAGCAAACTTCAAATATCAAGGATAAGGGGGAAAAAATCTGAAAAGCTACCAGGGATAAAAAGACAGTTTATGAAAGATGTAAGTGATTGAGACGCTCAGTGAAGGGATAGGTGCGACAGTTCTCCACGTCTCATTATTGGCCAGATGTCAGAGCACAGAGAAATGATATCCTTAACCATGATGGTGGTTGGCTGATCCAGGACAAACAGACTGAAGGAATAGAATAGGGAACCCAGAAGGAGAGAAGAGACACAAATATTTGACAAAGAAGGTGTCATGAAGCAGTGATTGGGTCAGGGTAAGAGTTAGTCGCCAGGTCTGTCCGACTCCGCGCCCCCAGGGACTGCAGCCCGCCCTGTCCATGGGATTCTCCAGGCAGAATACTGGAGTAGCTTGCCATTCCCTTCTCCAGGGGATCTTCCTGACCCTGGGATCCAACCCCGATCCCCCGCATTGCAGGCAGATCCTTCAGTCTGAGCCACACAGTGAACGGTGCTCTTGGAAGTGGTTAGCTCCTTGGAAAAACCCATTCTGCCTCTCCCTTATACAGTCACCATCTTTAAGATTAAGGAGTTCATTTTAAAAATAAGGGCAGTGCAAAATGTGATATGAGTAAGTTAAAAATATGTTTAACTCTGCTGATGTTCAAAGAAACGCAGATCAAAGCAACGTTATCATAATCAGTTGTTTTTTTTTTTAATGTTAATGTCCAGTGCTGAGGGCAGGGTGAGGGGAATGGCAGGTATTTTCCTAGGTTTTGGCAGGGGTGGGGTTACAAATTGATAGAACACGTTAGGAAAGTGATCTGGAGGTACATATTAACACAGATGAAGTGTCCATTGTCTTTGACCCAGACTTGCCACGCTGAGTCATCTCCTTTCGAGAAATAATCAAAAATGGAGACAATGATTTATGCGTGAAGACATTCATCACCACCTCATTTATAATAACTACATCTGAAAATGACCACAGTGTCCGTCATCAGAGATACGTCTCCAAATAAATCATGAAAATTAAGTGATGAAATGTTGCGTAGGCAGTATAAACAATTTCCTAAGAGTTTTGAATAACAGCAAATGTACCTGGGATAAAGTTCAGTGAAAGAAAGCAGGCAATGGTATTGCTCTTGCAGGGACCACTAGCACACAGCTGCTCGGGAGTCTGGGTGGTCATCTCTGAGCCTACATTGTTGAAGACTCTTCTTTAAAATCTCTTTATCTTTTTCTGCATTTTCCAAGTTTTCTACCACAAGGCTGCTTTATAATAAGCACAGCAAAATAGTGAATGTTGAAGAAAATTAAAGCCCCTAATAGAAAGAGAATCCCTTTGCCCTGAAGAATGCTCAGAATGTTGCCTTCAGAATGACCCTGTGTTGCTGGTGTCAGAAACTTTTCTCTAGGGAGATAAGATCCTGCGTGATTTTGAGGACAGCAGGTCCCTGTTCTGGGACTCATCCCTTGATGAGAAGGTTCTAGAATAGTAAGTGCAGTTATCCATGAGCTCTCTGCCCTTGACCAAGGCCACCTGTCACCTTCTCTCCTTTCCACACAAAACTCAGCCGCAGCTCCAAGAACTGGGGCCATCACAGGGGGCTGCCAAGAGGGAGACCAGTTAGTACGAAACAAACGTTTCTCCGCTACGAAAATGGATGCAGGCCACCAGAGCTCGCCTCTGCAGGCAGAAGACTCGAGGTCTCCTACACCCTGAGCTGCCATGAGCAGAGATGGAAGAGACGGGAGGACCCACTGCCTCCCGGGCCCGGGCTGACCAGGCAGTCAGACCCCAGCATTTATTTATGGAGCTAATTTTGCATGTATTGCTCCCATTTCCGCCTGCAGATAAAAAGCAGAGATAATCAGCTTGGCGCTGGCCACAGCCGCTGCAGGAGCCCTGTGCCGGGACCGCGGTAAAGCGGAAGGATTCCAGAGAGCCTGGTTCTGAATTTGGGCAAAGAACGCACTCCACTGGAACCTCACAGACTCCCTGCTCATCACCGCGTCCTCCTGCAACGGTCTGCAGAGGGGCTGTCTGCAGCATTTCCGCCACGTGTGGGAAGCACTTTCAATAGGAAAAATAAGGCCGTGATGTGCTTTCCTACTAAGAGCTCTTGGCCACCATCACTCCCCCTTAGGTCTCCAGTTCCTCTCTGAGGAGGAGTCAAAGCTTTCCTAAATCTTTGTCCCACCACTGTTTGATCAACCTGCTCCTTTCCTGAGTGTGACTGTCTCAGAGATCATTAATAGTTAACAGGGAGAAAGCCCCCTCCCCAACTGTGTTGCAATTTCTTCTACAAATGTGTGTCCCTTTAAGAGTGTTTGTAGAGCTGTGCAACATGCCCCTGCACAGCACAGACACTGGCCAGCACTCTGGGGCCACTGGGAGTTTGCTAATGTATAGTTCTCACAAAATTTCTTCACCTGTCATTGGACTTAATTTTATTAGCATTAAGGTAAATACTTTAAAAAATCCTCACACCTTAAAAATCAGTGAAGTAGTAGCTGATGAAAAAAATTATAAAATTATTTTTGTGCTAATTGAATAAGAGAATGGTCTTTCCTCCACCCCTAGAAAAATAACTACTGCCTCTTCAATCCTGAAATTAAAATGCAAGAGACAGAAACAGATTACCTAATGTGTTTTGAAATTTAGACTTAATTTTGTTATTTTAAGAATTTAGAAGATTATTTTTCCTGCTCAAACAATCATATGTCCACCTCTCCTAGACGTTTTCAGAAGTCCCCTCATACCAGCGGTATTGCCTTTTTCAGTTAAAACGTATTCAGAGGAAGCATGAAATGACTGGTTAATTCAAACATTCCCTATTAATCAGCTCTACAGTGAAGACTTTTAATACTGATGAAAACACACTTTGCGGGACAAACAGACTCGCTCTCCACTACATCTATCGGGGCGTGGGAGCAGATCCAATAACTTAAGAAAATAAATATGATGAGTCTCCTACAGACCTTAAAAGCTGATTTGTGGGAGCTTTGTTGCACTGAAAAGTAAAATTAAATGGGCTTCAGACGTAGAGTAGCCTTGTGATTTGAAGCAGACAAGAAAAACGTGGAAGTCTGAAAGAATGAACAGGGATGGTAGGCCAGTAAACAGTTAATCTCAGTTTGCAGGGAGACAGGTTTAGGTGATTGAAAAAGGATACTCTCCTCTCATTTTGGTGCATTTTACCCCAAAGCCAAGGAAAGCACAGACGTAGGAGGGTCCCTTCAGCTTTTACACTTGCGCACTAGCCTTCTAAAACGCACAGGCATGTCTGACTTATTTGTCTGCACTGACTATGTCACTAAACAGTTGTTAATCATTTTATGGTGGTTATTGTTATAAGCAAACTCTTACCTTAAAAATGATGAAGGAATTAAAAGAAACGCTGCTTGAAAATTTGGTTGTGAGTATTCTGTAATGAAGTATTGCCTTGGCTGAAAGCAATCCCCCGGCTCTCTGCTCATTTACGGGAGGAAGAAAGGCCTTTTCTCGCCTGCTACCTGCAGGCATGTGACTCCTCCACCCCGCGCACTTCCTAGGAGGCGCTAGTGATAAAGAGTCCCCCTGCCAGTGCGGGGGAGACGAGGAGACACAAGAGACGCGAGTTCATCCCTGGGTCAGGAAGCTCCCCTGGAGAAGGAAACGGCAGCCCGCTCCAGTATTCTTGCCTGGAGAATCCCAGGAACAGAGGAGCCTGGTGGGCTAGCATCCACGGGGCTGCAGAGTCAGGCACGGCTGAGCAGCTGAGCACCGTCCCACACCCAGGTAAAATTCTCCCAAGTCTAAGTCTGGTGCACATATACGGGAGAGGAGCAAGGGTCCACCATGGGGTCACCCGGCCTTTGGGAGGGGGAGAGCGTCACAAATCGCAGAACCAAGGACCACGCTGGCTCCGTCAGGGCAGGGAAGAGCTCCAGTGCCGTAGCTCTCACCCCACCAGCCCTCGGCCCAGCTTTAGAGTCACACACGCGCCCCAGAGTCCAGGGGCGTCCAGCGCCCTCGGGGCGGACAGCGCCCTCGGGGCGGACAGCACTGCTGCTGGGCCCTGCTCTGACTCCTCCCTCCCTCTCACCTCCTAAAACAGCCGCTGGGAGCAGGCAGGGTGAGGCAGCGGCGGGGTGCTGCCCACTGCAGGGCAGAGGCAGGGCAGGACCCCACGCAGAGCAAAGGAAAGGGCCCGGCGCCCCTGCCCCTCTTTGCCTCTTCCCTGGAGTGACTTAGCTGACTCCCACAGTTCTTTTTCTGCACTGAGCCCCGGGAGTGGGCTTAGGGATGGCGGTCCTACCCGACACCAATAGTGCCACATCGGGGCATCTGCCAGACCGCTGCCCGCTCCGGAGGGCCACTGAGCATTCCATCTGGAGGCAGGCGAGTGCATTCACTGGGGGCTTTAAATCAAGGAGAAGTGACTTCTCTCCAAGCGTGCACCCCAGCTGCTGTCACAGCCCACCCCACGACAGGATGATACACTGACCTCTCCTGTCCCAGCGATATCACAGCTCTGTTCGCACTGTCTGGCATCCACTTTAAAGATGCAGTTGTTGCCACGGTACCTTTCTTAGAAGGTGGATCTTTAGCCTGGCAGGGCAATGCGATTCTCCAGCATATCAAGATTTCACTTATGTTTCATTCTTGAAGGACCTTTCTTCATCGTTTGAAAGTTTAATGACACACAGCACACATTCAAAAGAGTACAGCTGTAAATAAAGGTAAACACGCCTCCGAAGTCAGCCGTCAGAGCTAACAGTGCCCAGAAGTCCCTCACACAGCCTGCTTCCAGGCCTTAACGTGCCCTCCACCCGCCGCGAAAAACAACTCCACAATCAGACCTGTTGGTGACACAGGTCCGTCTGGCCGCGGATCTGTTTTTACGGGAATGAACGCATGGCGCATACACGTTTGTGTCTGGCTTCACTCACGGACTTTGTATATGTGGGGTTTGCGTGTGGAGAGGTAGGTCATGCTTTCTCACGGCGTATAGCACACGCATGCGTGAATACCCCACCATGTAGACATCAAGCCGTGCAGCGCTCTCAGCACCAGCATGAGTGGACATGAGTAGGGACCAGACGGGAGCAACAGCAAAGGCACCGAGGCAGCTCAGCTGCTTCGCCGTTAATGTTTATCTGGTGCTGTTCAGTCACTAAGTTGTGTCCAGCTCTTTACAAACCCATGGACTGCAGCACGCCAGG
Source organism: Madoqua kirkii (assembly GCA_006408675.1). Taxonomy (NCBI): domain Eukaryota; kingdom Metazoa; phylum Chordata; class Mammalia; order Artiodactyla; family Bovidae; genus Madoqua; species Madoqua kirkii. The sequence goes on along the minus strand of SJYC01149719.1, from coordinate 7,678 downwards.
CTTCCCTGTCCTTCACCATCTCCCAGAGCTTGCTCAAGCTCATGTCCCTTGAGTCAGTGATGCCATCCACCATCTCATCCTCTGTCGTCCCCTTCTCCTCCTGCCTTCAATCTTTCCCAGCATCAGGGGCTTTTCCAGTGAGTTGGTTATTTGCATCCGGTGGCCAAAGTATTGGAGCTTCAGCTTCAGCATCAGTCCTTCCAATGAATATTCAGGACTCATTTCCTTTAGGATGGACTGGTTGGATCTCCTTGCAGTCCAAGGGATTCAAGATTCTTTTCCATCACCACAGTTCGAAAGCATCAGTTCTTCAGCACTCAGTTTCTTTATGGTCTAACTTTCACATTCATACATGACTACTGGAAAAACCATAGCTTCGAGTGTATGGAAATTTGTTGGCAAGGTGATATCTCTGCTTTTAAATGTACTGTCTAGCTTTGTCATAGCTTCCCTTCCAAGGAGCCAGCGTCTTTTAATTTCATGGTTGCAGTCTCCATCTGCAGTGATTTGAGAGCCCCCCAAAATAGAGCCTGCCGCTATTTCCAGTGTTTGTCCATCTATAGTCAAAAGACTATATATGCCTTTTTTTCCTTCTGTGATTTAAACCAGCATCCATTTGTTACCTCATAGTTCCTGTGAGTTAGGAATCCAGGAGCAGCTTAGCTGGGCTGTCTTAGCCGAGCTGCATCTCAGTGAGAGTGCAGAGTCCTCGTCTCAGCCCCTCCAAGTTGCTGGTGGAATTCACTTCCTGGAATGGTAGGGCTGAGTCTTCAGCTCCTGTGGGCAGCGATTCACAAGAGCTCCTCCAGAGTCATCAGGAACATCTCTGACCTCTGGACCATCTTTTCCAGGGATCAGCTTATGAGGTCAGGCTGTCCAGGAAAACGGCCCCACCCGGTCGCAGAAAGTGGGAATAACACAAGCATTGAGGCTGTACTGGAATTCTCCCTACTTCATCTTGCTGTCTTCATGTGGCTCTCTGCACGGCAGTTTCAGAGCAGTCAATTCTTACTTGCTGGCTCAGGGCTCCAAAATACCGAGATCCAGATTTCTGCCCTTTCAGTTCTTCACTCTCCCTTCCTGCTGGTCCAAGAGTCTTTCCACTCTTTCTATTTAGAGGAATTCCTTTCTTGCAAAGCAGGGTTGCGGCAGCCAATCCCTTTCGCTTTCCTTTGTCTGAGTGTGTGCCCCCCCCTTCATTTCTAAAGGGCAGTTTTGTCAGATACGGAATTCGTAGTTGAGTTCTTTTATTTCAGCACTTGAAAAACTGTTGTACCATGTCCTTGTGGCTTCCATGAATTCTGTCCAGATACCCACTGTCATTCAAACCCTTCTTCCCTGGGTGACACATCATTTCCATCGCACTAATTTCAAGATGTTTGCTTTGTCTTTAGTTTTCTGAAGTTTGGTTATAACGTGTTTTGGCATCAGGTTCTTTGAGTCTATCTTATTTGGGTTTTTCTCCACTTCTTGGATCTGTAAACTTTTATTTTTGCCACATTTGGGGAGTTATTCAGCCATTGATTCTCTGAACCCTTCTAGGGCTTTTCTCTCTCCTTTCTCCTCCTTAGAGACAAAAATCGCAGCTCTTTGGTTGTAAGCCCATAGGTCCTGAGGCTCTCTCTGTTGGTCTATTTTTTTCTCCAATGTTCAGATGGGGGTAATTTCTACTGCTCTTTCTTCAAGTTCACGGATTCTTTCTTTTTCACTCTCCATTGTGCTATTGAGTCCATCCACTGTGTTTCTGATTTTACTATTTCAGTTATATTTTTCAAGCATCCGTTATTGTGGATTGAATCTTTGTTTTGAATAGGTTGCTGTTGTTGTTCAGTTACTAAGTCTTACTCTTTGCCACCTCATGGACTGCAGCATACCAGGCTTCTCTGTCCTCCCCTATCTCCCAGGGTTTGCTCAAATTCGTGTCCACTGAGTCAGTTTTGCCATCCAGCCATCTCATCCTCTGTCGTCCCCTTCTCCTCCTGCCTTCAATCTTTCTGAGCATCAGGGTCTTTTCCAGTGAGTCAGCTCTTCCCATTAGGTGGCCAAAGTATTGGGGCGTCAGCTTCAGCATCAGTCCTTCCAGTGAATATTCAGGCTTGATTTCCTTTAGGATTCACTGGTTTGATCTTCTTGCAGTCCAAAGGACTCTCAAGAGTCTTTTCTAGCACAATTTGAAAGCATCAATTCTTTGGTATTTAGCATTCTCTATGTCCAAATCTCACATCAAAACATGACTACTGGAAAATCCATAGCTTTGACTATATGGACTTTTGTTGGCAAGATGATGTCTTTCTTTGTTTTTTAATATATTGTCTAGGTTTATGAAAGCTTTCTTTCCAAGGAGTAAGATCTTTTTATTTCATGGCTGTAGTCACCATCTGGAGTGATCCAGGAGCCCAAGAAAATAAAACCTGTCACTGCTTGCACTTTCTCCCTATCTATTTGCCACGAAGTGATGGAGTCAGCTGCCATGATGTTAGTTTCTTGAATACTGAGTTTTAAGCCAGCCTTTTCACTCTTCCTTCACCCTCATCAGGAGGCTCTTTAGTTCTTCTTCATTTTCTGCCATTAGAGGGGTATCATCTGCATATCTGAGCTTGTTGATATTTCTCTCGGCAATCTTGATTAAAGCTTGTGATTCATCCAGCATGGCATTTAGCATGATGTACTTTCCATATAAGTTAAATAAACAGCGTGACAATACACAGCCTTGTATTCCTTTCCCAATACGGAACCAGTCTGCTGTTCCATGTCTGGTTCTAACTGTTGTTTCCTGACCCACATGCAGGTTTCACAGGAGACAGGTAAAGTCGTCTGTTACTCCCACGTCTTTAAGAATCTTCCATAGTTTGTTGTGATCCACACAATCAAAGACTGTAGCGTAGTCTATAAAGCAGAAGTGGATATCTTTCTGGAACTCCCTTTCTTTCTCCATGATCCAATGAATGTTGGCAATTTGATCTCTGGTTCCTCTGCCTCTTTGGAACCCAGCTTGTACATCCAGAAGTTTTCTGTTCATGCAGTGATGAAGATTATCTTAAAGGATTTTGAGGATGACCTTGCTAGCATGTGAAATGAGTGCAATTGCACGGTCATTGGAACATTCTTTGGTATTACTCTTCTTTGGGATTGAAATGAAAGCTTACCTTTTCCAGTCCCATGGCCACTGCTGAATTAAATAGATTACATATGACTTTTAAAATGGTGTATTTCTCACCATGTCCTTCCAAGTCATATTTCAAACCTTACTTAAGGCAGAAATGCCTTTGAGTGAACCCTGTACACTTTTAAAGCTGCAAAACCAGACCTCCATAAATCGTTAACTCACACGTACTGGTCCACCTTGTAGTGAGGAGGCCCCCTGTACCCACAGGTTATTCAGTCCGTGATTTCCGTGCTTGAATCTTCAGAGGCTTCTGCTCAGACACACGTCCTCCCACCATAGGTCTGCCTGGTGATCAGATCAGGTGTGAGGTCTTCCTCACTATCACTAAGGCTGATTCCAATCCAAGGATCCTAAAAGTAGAGCCTGGAGTCCTGGGGAAACTCAGTTTTGGAGATTGGGTGCCTCCCCCTGACAGTAAGAAACTGCCTTCAGTTGCCCGTCTGCCTACTTTAGCTGAAGCCTGTGGATCTTACGGCAGACGTGGCAGCTGCTTCGGGACTCAGTTTCTGGGTGCTAAGCCTGACGGGTGTGGGTTCTGCTCTCTGGGGCGGCTGAGCCTCTGGCCCACCTCATCTGGACGGCGATCTAGGCCTCCGCTGGGCCGGCTGATGAGTGTGCTGATCCTCCCCATCTGAGCCAGCAGGACGGTGCTCAGAACAGCCCTCCCCTCCCCCTGCTGGCCAGAGCCTGGGCCGCCTCCATGCCTTCTTGCTCAAGCCACACTTCCTCCCCTCCAGCGGCTCTAAGAGACAGGAGGGTGACCCCAGTGCCTCCTTTACTCACCTGTGTTCCCTGGATTAGGCCTGTAATAAGTTCCCTGGGGCCACCATGAGGAAGTACCACAGACCGGGTGGTTTCAAATGCTAACTAAATGTGGCAACTTGCCAAGGGCTTGCCTAGTGGCTCAGTGGTAAAGAATCTACCGCAGTGCAGGAGGCCCAGGAGATGCGGGTTTGGTTCCAGAGTCGGGAAAATCCCCAGGAGAAGGGAACAGCTACCCACTCCAGTATTCTTGCCTGGGAAATCCCATGGCAGAGGAGCCTGGTGGGCTACAGTCCGTGAGGTCACAAAGAGTCGGACACAACTGAGTGACTCAACAGCATCATCAGGAGCAGTGGCCTGCCTCCTCGAGGACGGAGCCACTGGCAGCTGCAGTCTCCGCCCCTCAACAGACCCTGAAGGGCGTGAGGTAGATTCGCAGAATGCTGCTGCTGCTGCTGCTGCTAAGTCGCTGCAGTCGTGTCCAACTCTGTGCGGCCCCATAGACGGCAGCCCACTAGGCTCCTCTGTCCCTGGGATTCTCCAGGCAATACGAGAAATGAGGTGCTCCCAAAGGAATGCATTCACTCACAGTTCTAGGCGCTGGAACTCCAGAGTCCAGGTGTCAGCAGGGCCATGCCCCTCTGAGGCTCCAAAGGGGGATTCTGCGTCTTCCAACTTCCAGAGGCTCCAGGGGCCTCTTGGCCATGGCTGCATTGCTCCAAACTCCTCTCCTGTCTTCACACAGACTTCCCTTCCCCCTGTGTCTCTCCTCTTCTGTTCCTCATAAGGGCATTGTAGGGTCTGTGCTGGAGAGGACTCTTGAGAGTCCCTTGAGCAGCAAGGAGATCAAGCCAGTCCATCCTAAAAGAAATCAGCCCAGAAGATTCATCAGAAGGACTGATGCTAAAGCTGAAGCTCTAATACTTTGGCCACCTGATGTGAAGAGCTGACTCATAGGGAAAGACCCTGGTGCTGGGATAGATTGGAGGCAGGAGGAAAAGGGGACAGCAGACTATGAGATGGTTGGATGGCACCACCAACTCAATGGACTTGAGTTTGAGCAAGCTCCAGGAGATGGTGAAGGACAGGGAAGCCTGGCGTGCTGCAATCCATGGGGTTGCAAAGAGTCGGACACGACTGAGTGACTGAACTGAACTGAATAATCCAGGGTGGTCTCATCTTGAAATCCTTGTCTTAATCTGCATAGTTCCCTTTTCCAAATAAGGTCGTGTTCACAGATGTCACAGTTTGGAGCATGGATATTCTTTTGGGGGGCAATTGTCCACCTTACTCTAAGACCCAGTCATATCGAAGGGAAGACTTGACCTCTGGAGCCAGAATGCCAGTTCTGAAAGCCCTCCTGCAGGGACAGTCCTTTCTTCTCTGGAATTTTGAGTTCGTGGTTTAGTTTGTTCCAGGCCCCTTCCAAGAACAATAGAAAAGGCCCCCAGGCAGGAAAGATGGCCTGTTTCATTCTGACAGTCCCCCCACCCCACCGTGTAGCAGGAAGTTTTCACCATCTCCTAAGGCTGATATGATACAGTCCAATGATTAAAAAAAAAAAAAGGCTGTGTTTTTTTTTAAGTCATCTGGAAATCAGAACAAGAAAGTTCTCCACTTAACTCTGCCACATCTGGGTGTGAGTGATTCATGAAGACGCAGCCTCGTTCTGGTTTTCATTTAGAATGATGTTTACAAGGAGTTTAAAGCGGTTGCCTCTCAAAGGGTCCTCGTTAATATATGGCCACTTGCTTCTCACAGAGCCCAGCTTCTCCGCTTAAAAGCAGAATAAGATTTTCCACAACCATATCTTAGGAAACATTGAAAGGATTAACAAAACTCCTATTTGCAAATCAATTTCAGATCTACTGGTCTGAGAGTGGAAGACGTTGTTATTTCATTTGCTAATTAAAACCATTTCCCTAAAATTTTGCTTTCCTCCCTAATTTGAATAACAAAGAGACACAGAGATAGAACCACATCTGTTGACTCTTCTCAAATATTTCTGAATACGGGGTGGAGGGAAAAGATGAGACATCAAGAGCGTGACGCACAGACGCGGACAGACAGGGAGCGGACGCAGGCGATGGCGGGCGGTCTGAGCCTCGCGAGCAGACGTGTCCGTTTCAGCTCTGCGGGCTCCGGTGCAGACCCCGGACTTGTGTTCCCTCTTCCTCCTTTCTTCAGGATCAAATCAGTATGCACCCGGCCCACGTTCATTTTTAAGTATTCTTTTTTCTCCCCTCCAGCCTCAACTTCAACTCCCCCCCAAAATGTTGATTACATTAGAATGTCTAAGGATCAAACGGAAAAGGAAACAGATGGACACGCAGCAATTCATATTGAGTTAATCCCAGGTTAGACCTAAATATGTAAATGGTCTTGCTGAATACAATCATTGTAAGATTTTTTTAGTGGGAACAATGCAAGTGGTGATTCCGTATGGCCAAAGAAGCCAACCGATGTAGCTTTTCCACTTCCCATTTCAGCCATTTGGCATCTTAAGACGCCAGTGCCCTTTCGGATGCCTTGGCCTCAGCCGCAATCGAGTACAGCTAGGAAGCACCACAGACCTGAGCGTGCCTGAAGCCTCTCGCTCCTCGTTCCTGGGCCAGGACCCACCTTCCCAGAGGCCAGGGTCTCCAAGTAAGCAGCCTCAGCCAGAGGGTTCTTGCTTGTAACTTGTTTGTGTTTGGAAATCTGAGTAAGAAACATCCCTCACAGGAGACAGTCCTCTGGAGGGCAGCTATGGACGTGAGGCACGCGAACCAGCTCTCCGGCTGCTTTTCCTTATAGAACTGCCCGAGCAGATGGGAGAGCTGGTCATTTGGGAGATAAAGTGGCAGGATGGGGCTTACGGTGGTGCCCAGCAGACCCTCTCCCTCTTCCAGACAGTGGCAGGAAGTCACACCCTGCTACTCAGAGTCCACTAAAAAGATGTACCACTTGAGAGTTTTGAGTTAAATTTTATTTGGGGCAAAATGAGGACTGTAGCCCGGGAGGCGGCCCGGCGGAGAGCTCTGAGAGACTGCTCCAGACAGGCAGTGCAAGGGTCGCCATACAACGCCGGGGAAGGCAGAGTTCAATGCCATGAAGCACTCATTTCACAAAAGGCTTCCTGCCAATCCCAAGGACCGATGAAGGGATTTAGCGCTTCTCCAGGTGTGAGGAGATGCAAGGATGGACGTCATAAAATCTGTTCCTAGAAACATCCTACTATCTAAGACCTGCCCCACCAGGTTCCCTGGAGCACAGAGCGCCTCACTCCACCCCGAACTCCCTCAGGGGCTGCTGATGGTCAACAGCTATAGCAGCGAGGGGTTCAGTCTCTGCAGAGGCAGATGGCAAATGCCTTTGTTGTTCAGTGGTTGACAATTTGTAATCGACATCACCTAGCGCTGGGTGAGACGGCGAGGACCAAACCCCCTGCCTCACCCAGGACCTGTCCCATCCTTGGTTCCTGTACACATGGCTTCAGTGCATCCATGGGGACCCCTTCTTTCAATCTTGCAGTCGCCGGTCACAATGAGGCCTCCTGGATACGGACGCCGGTGGTCATCTCTGCCCTTTCATTCAGAGCTATGTGCAAGCTATCATCCTGGGCCCTTTACCTACAGTTCTCATAGAGTCCTTGACACACACACACTTCAGCACGGCAGGAGGGGGAGGAGGGGATGGGAAGGAGGAGGAGGGTGGGGAGGAGAGGGAATGGGGAGGAGGGAGGAATAGAAAGGAGGAAGAAGAAATGGG
>SJYC01149717.1:0-18376 GCA_006408675.1 Madoqua kirkii | reverse complement strand
CTAAATTTCCCCTCACCACCCCCACGGGGCAGCGGGGGGTGGGGGAAGGGGGGGGCGTCCTGATTTGTTCTCCTGCTCTGAGTCTGCTTTTTTGTTATTGTCACTAGCATGTTATGTGAGTGATACCCAACAAGTACTTCATTCTTTTCAAAGACTGAATAATATTCCACTGTACGGCTACACCACGTTTTGTAAATCCGTCCATTCATCAGTGGACATTTGGGCTGTTTCCATGTTTCGGCAATTTCGAATAACTCTGTTATAAACATTTGTGTACAGGCTTTGCTGAACACCTATTTTCAATTATTTGGGGGTATTTACTACCCAAGGGTGGAACTGCTGGGTCACATGATCATTCTCTATTTAACCTATTGAGGAATCACCAAACTGTCTTTCTGGGTCGCTGAGCCATTTTATACCCCGATCAGCAAGGTGCGAGACTTCCAGTGTCTCCACATCCTTGCCTACTCTTGCCGTTTTCTGGGGTTTGTTGTTTATAGCCATCCACAGCTGAAATTTCATACATTGCTGGTGGGAATGCAAAATGGTCCTGCATTTTGGAAAACAGTTGACCAGTTTCTTCTTAAGTATTTACTTACATAGGAGTCAAGAATCCCACTCCTAGGCATTTACCTGAGAGAGAAGAAAAGACTTAAACGCAGCTTTATTCATATCACCAAAAGCCAGATACAACCCCCGCGTCCACCGGCTGACAGATGGAGGAGCAGACCGTAGTGTGTCCCACGATGGAACACTCGGCGTGCACACAGTGTGGGTGGATCTAAAAGGCAGTGTTCTAGGCGCAAAAAGCCAGACACACAGGGCTATGTCCTGTACCACTTCGTTTTTATGACTTTCTAGAAAAAGCAAAACAGGCACATAAATTAGATCTGTGGGTGCTGGTGGCTGGGGAGGGGGAGGTGATGGACGGCAAGGGGCACAGGGGAACTTTTCAGAGTGATGGAAATGTTTGCATTGAAGAGATGGTTCCACATTCGTCAAAAGGCATCACATTTCAAATTCAAAATGGGTGCAGTTTCTTGGGGTAGGTGATTAGCGGGCTATATTTAGTCCATGAGGTCACAGAGTCAGACACAGCTGAGTGCCTAAGCGCACACACACATGCCTCCAAACAGGGATAACGAGACCCAGTCCTTCATTCCGTAACTCAGAACCACTTTCCTGCTTGCGTATACGGAATATACTTGCTTACTGACTGGGGACCTCAGTGTCTCAACACAAACAAAGGAGTCAGGGAGGACGTGGGAGGGAAGCTGGACTGTTCTCCACCCAGCCCAGCGATGAGAGCTGGCAGGCTGGCTGCTGTCTCTTGTTTTGTTTTCTTTCTTAATTAATGTAACCAGCATCTTCGTCATCTTCTCTCCTCTTCCTTCACCTTGCTCTTCATCAATCTAATCAGTAAGAAAACACCTAGTTACTTGGGGATCTCCATTCTTTGCGCTGCTGTTATTTCAATATTAGTATATCCAAAAACTTTTCCTCCGGGATTCAAAAAACACAATATTCCAGAGTTTTTACACGAAGACTGTAAAAATGGAAAATGAGTGCAAACATTTTCCTCAACTGCAAACCTCTGTACAGCCAAAAATATAATCGAGTATGATCCAAGCTGTTCAGCCGTGAGCCAGCAAGCCACAGATTTCAGAATGGATCCAGAGCATAGAAGTCACACCCCAAAGATGTACCATGTGTGGGCAAAATACTTCCCGTGTGGCCCAGGGAAATCAAGGTGACCCCTCCTTCCTTTGAGATCAGTGTTCATGAATTGTTCCTCAGTGCGGGGAGGGTGGCGTATCTCTCAGAAAAATAAAACAAAACCAGCTTTCCTTTATATTCAGAGTTCAGAGAGCATCTCCGTGGAGTTAGGTGTGAGGGCCTCTTTGAAGAGGAGGAAGGGAAAGTCAGCAGAGCCACGAGGGGGAAGGCAAGTTAGAGGGAAACCTGGGGTGGGTCTCAGGCCCCTCCCAGCTTCCAACCAGACTTCCACCCAAAAGGAGGGGAAACGAGGCATTCTTGGTTGTTATTTACCCATCTTCCCTAAAGTACGAGATAAAGAAATGAAGCAGGAACACAGAGTCAAGTAAAATAATTAAAAATGCTTAAAAAAAATGTGTAGCCTGGGGAAGTTCATCTTGCCCTTTATCCCTACGTAAACATACACACACAAACACACATTTTCTTCTTTAAACAAGGGCAGCCAATCGCTCCGTCTCCCGGTCACTTGGGAGAGCCCTGCAACCCACTTCCTCGCCGCTCTGTTGACCTCTATAAAAGAGAGATTTGCCATACACCCTGGAGTGTTTCCCCTAGAAGACTTCTTTGATGAGATTTTATATTTAAGATATAATCAGAGTTTTAACGCACGCATTTAATTCCACATGTGTTCTCTAAAACATCTGAGGTCGAATTTGCATGTTTATTTAGATAAGCGTTCAGGACCTTATCGAATTTTCAACTTGCGCATTTCAAGTTTCCCAAAGAACATTTTGAAACATGTATACAACTTTAATTTAAGATCTGCTAGAACTCAAAAGTGTCATGTGGAAGGGAGATCGTAATTTCTAATTATAAAGTATTGGGGACGATAAATTACATGACCTTTTCAGGAAAGTTTATGACCAGGCCACAGGAGGGCAAGGACTTTATGAGGGTCAGGGCACGTGTGGTCACCAAGGCTCCCTGCACATTACTTAGATTAAAGAAAATCAGAGTCCCTAGGTTCTGGACGTAGCCACCCTGCCCCCTCCCTTTCTAAAACTCCACAATGCATCCAAGTGTGACAAGAAGCTGGTTTCCAAACTTGGATTTCAGTTTCTGAAAACAGAGCCTAGACACTGTCATGTTCAGGGAACCTCGGGAGTCTTTCACCCCAGCCTATTATTTCACAGAGGGGAAACTGAGTCCCACTGAGAGGAAGAAACTAAGCCAAGTCCCTAATCCGAGGACTAACCTTGGCCCCAAGCCTGGTCAATGACAGGACATCGAATCCTGACTCCTCCTCAGAATCGAATTCTGCAGCCTCTCTCTCTTAAATCCCTCCTCATCCTCCCCACCTCATGCCTTGCCTTTTCCTGGTTCCCTGGTCCCTCGGTTCCTGGTCCTTTGGTTCAGGGTCTCTTGGTTCCCTGGTCCCTGGGTTCTCTGGTCCCCAGGTTCCCTGGTCACTTGGTTTTTGGACCTTTGGTTCCCTGGTCCCTTGATTCTCTGGTCCCTCGTTTCCCTGGTCCTTCGGTTCCCTGGTCCCTCGGTTCCCTGGTCTCTGGGTTATCTGGCCCCTGGGTTCACTGGTCCCTCAGTTCCCTGGTCCCTCAGACCTCTGGTCCCTCAGTTCCTTGGGCCCTTGGACCTCTGGTCCCTTGGTTCCCTGGTCCCTTGGTTCTTGGTCCTTTGGTTCAGTGTCTCTTGGTTCCCTGGTCTCTGGGTTTTCCAGTCCCTGAGTTCTCTGCTCCCCAGGTTCCCTGGTCCCTTGGTTCTTGAACCCTTGGTTCCCTGGTCCCTTGGACCTCTGGTCCCTTGGTTCCCAGTCCCTTGGTTCCCTGGTCCCTTGATTCTTTCGTCCCTTGGTCCCGTGGTCCCTTGGTTCCCTGGTGCCTCGGTTCTTGGTCCCTTGGTTCCCTGGTCCCTTGGACCTCTGGTTCCTTGGTTCCCGGTCCCTTGGTTCCCTGGTCCCTGGTCCCTTGATTCTTTGGTCCCTTGATTCTTTGGTCCTTTGGTTCCCTGGTCCTTTGATTCGTTGGTCCCTTGGTTCCCTGGTCCCTTGGACCTCTGGTCCCTTGGTTCCCTGGTCCCTTGGTTCCCAGTCCCTTGGTTCCCTGGTCCCTTGGACCTCTGGTCCCTTGGTTCCCTGGTCCCTTGATTCTTTGGTCCCTTGGTTCCCTGGTCCCTTGGACCTCTGGTCCCTTGGTTCCTGGTCCCTTGATTCTTTGGTTCCCTGGTCCCTTGATTCTTTGGTCCCTTGGTTCCCTGGTCCCTTGGACCTCTGGTCCCTTGGTTCCCTGGTCTCTTGGTTCCCTGGTCCCTTGGTTCCTGGTCCCTTGGTTCCTGGTCCCTTGATTCTTTGGTTCCTTGGTCCCTTGATTCTTTAGCCCTTTGGTTCCCTGGTGCCTCGGTTCTTGGTCCCTTGGTTCCCTGGTCCCTTGCTTCCCTGGTCCATTGGTTCCCCAGTTTCTTTGTCCCTAGGTCAGCTGGTTGGGCTTTTTGAACAGCGTCCCAGTTGGCTGTCACCTCCCACGTAGCTGTCAACTTCTCTCAAAGTAGAATTTGGTCATCACATCTTTCCTTAGAACCCTGCTTTGATCTCCATCACCTTCAGAAGGAAACCCAACCTTGGTAGTTGGTCTTCTGAGACTGTGGAGAGCCTGGCCCTGAAGTTCATCCATGGCACTGCTGCATCTTCCCTTGCTTATGGGCTTAATGTCTCTTCTGGGGGAACCTACCCACTCTCGGGGCCCTCAGCCACGTTGTGGAGTCCGGCCAGATGGGGTTCCATGCTCACCTTTTATGCTGAAGTGAGGAGAAAACTGCATTGAATCAGCGATGCCACCTCATGGGCGTGCGACCCTGGAGTGTGATGCCTGTCACCCTCAGCAGAAGGGGAGGGCCCTGCACCAATGCAGAGTGAGGCCCCCACACAGAGGGAAGCACAGCTGCACGGTGGAGAGGGAACAGAGAGATGCAACATCACTGGAACCTCTGGATCCAGCTCACCTGACGCCCGCTAGAGCCTGAGCTTCCCGAGCAGTGAGCAGACCCTGCTTCTGTTAAGCAGGTACAGGCTGGATGTGCATCACCGGCAACGGGGAGTGCCGGCCTCTGATCTCCTGAGCTCCCAACTGCAGGAGCTCACCTGCGTGGGGACAGCCGTGCCTCTCTCACCCTGTGGGCGTCGCACATCTCACCAGTCCTGGGGCACTTGCTCACCCCTTGCTGGTGTCCTTCCCAGCCTCCCTGACCTGCCGTGCTCTCCCTTCTCAGCCTGGGTTCACCACTCCACCACACCTCCCGATGTGCTGCATCGTGAAGTCTCTGTTATGTGGTTCCCACTCCCTTTCTTAGCTTCGATGCTAAGCGCACAGTCAGTGACAGTTAAAAGGCCTCTACTGATACTCTTCTGTCTTCCATTCGCTTCTCTCTGCAGTGTACAGCAAAGTCCATGTTTTTATTAGAGTGTGACCACAAGCCATATTATCTCTGCACCCATCAGAGTCAACAGGATCTGCTGGGCTCTGCTGGAAAGTGCAAAGTCTGAAGAGCAGGGTTTGATGGTGAGGGGGAAGGAGAGGGCAGAAGATGTAAGCAACAGATTTTAAGATTAAAAACCAACAGGACAGGGCAGTGAGAACGCAAAGGAACTATTTGAAAAGGGCGGGGACGGGGAGAGAAAACAAGCCTTCCTGAGTCATGAATTCGAGTGAAGATCATTAAAGTTTGGTGCTTGGAGAAGACTCCTGAGAGTCCCTTGGACTGCAAGAAGAGCCAACCAGTCCATCCTAAAGGAAATCAGTCCTGAATATTCATTGTAAGGACTGGTGCTGAAGCTAAAGCTCCAGTCCTCTGATGCGAAGAGCCAGCTCACTGGAAAAGACCCTGATGCTGGGAAAGATTGAGGGCAAGAGGAGAAGGGGTGACAGAGGATGAGATGGTTGCATGGCATCAACAACACAATGGACATGAGTTTGAGCAAACTCAGGCTGGTGTGCTGCAGTTCATGGGGTTGCAAAGAGTTGGATTCGACCTAGTGACTTAACAACAACTCCTAGAACCACATTGGATGATAGCTCCTCCCAGTCCACCATGGTTGGGAAGCTCTTGTGCAGTGACAAGCTCCCAGCAAGACCAGGAGCCACCTAAAGCTCCCTGCTCTCTGGTGAAAAGAAGCACCCTGTCCACTGTGTCCACGTCTCGCTCCAGCCCTTAGTTCAGCTGTTTCTCCAGGGAGAGACTGTAAACTGGACCCCAGTGGTGCTCTCTGCCCCTGGGTCACTCAGTGCTTCTGTGTCTTTTCAATGGTCAGGCTCAGCAGATGCTTGATTTAAGAGGAGCTTAAGTGAGCTCACACTGATATTCCAGCAAATTTAGCAAGACACGCTCTCACCTCTTTCATTGTGTACTTGTATCTCTCTTCTTTTAGGCTGGAAATCTTGGCTCCCGAAGATGTAAACGTAATACCTTGCTTTAACTTACAGTTTCAGAATGACAGCACCAATCCCGTTACTAGGAATATGAATACCGTAAACAAATTCAGACTTGGTTCGCTTCTTTGCTCTCCCCTTTGCAGTGTACCCCTCCAGGGATGCGTGCAGTCAAATCACAGCATTTAAAGTGATCTTTAATTATTCCTGCCTGCTCCGGTAAGCTACCAAGATGATACAAAATTAGGTACATCTGTCTGATTTTGCTTTCGACTTTTCAGGGATTGCTATTTTTCCTCATTTTGCTTCAGTTTTTAAATAATTCTGTGGAACACTTACATGGTTCCAAAGTCAAATCTACAAAACAAGGTTTATGCAGAGGAGACTGGCTTCTGTCCCAGAGTCCTAGCCTCTCTCCTCTCTTTCCATTCTTTTTAGGCCACTGTTGATCTTTCCAGCGTTGTTTTTAAATTGAAACTTGGTATATACATTCCATGTGAAAAAAAAAAGTCAGAGTGTGAGTTAGTTGTTGATTTGATCTTAAAGGCATTCTAAATGTGTGGCAAAGGCCCGAGTTATCTCACATTTCGAGTGAGTGCTGTCAAGAAAACAAGGCCCCCTGGGGAGAGCCCTGGTGTTTGTCTTCCACACCCCAGTCCAGAGTGGGGGTGTCTCGGGGTTCTTTGGCAGAGGACAGGGCCCACACTGTGGCTGGTTTATGTGGGAAACAACTTATTAGAGACTACGACATAATTGCAGTGGAGCTGATGACAGATTCTAGGTAGAGTGTTTTGGACTGACTTGCAAACCGCAGTGCGGAAGTGGAGCCCTTAACTCCCTGCATCAGGAAAACTGGCTCCAGAACTGGGCTGGAATCAGGGAACGACTGCCACCGCCGTCGCTGCCAGCCCCCTGGGCTGCTGAGTTCCGCACCAGAAAAGTGACGCCTTCCCTCCCCTCTAGACGTGGCCAGACACTGCATTACCAGGGGCAATCAAACACCTCCACCCTGGACTCACCAAGGACGGGGCAGGCAGGGCCGCGGCCCTCTTCCCTCCCACAACCCATAAGATGACATTTTGCAGACCAGGGCTGCCAAATGCTGGGCAAGGTCATTTGCAGCCTGTCATCCCCTGCGATTCAGGAAGGAACAGTAGGAAAGGAGGCAGAGGAGAGTGAGTGCCTACCTGTCCACCGTGCCCACCATGCCCACTGTGCCCACCGTGCCCAGCAGGAGCCATGCTTTTAAGCCTGTTGTGCTGAGACCGGGAAGACCCCCTGGAGGAGGAAATGGCACCTCACTCCAGGATTCTTGCCTGGAGAATCCCATGGACAGAGGAGCCTGGCGGCCTGCCGTCCACAGGGTCACAAAGAGTGGGACACGACTTAGCGACTTAGCACTGGAGTGTACCCGGCAAGGCGCAAGTGTCTAATGAGGGCTTGTCCTGAGCGACTTTTCAAGGGGAAATTTTTAAAGCGGATTCTCCTACAGGAGGATCTTACTACGCAGCAGTTTTACTTGAACGTCAGCTGTCAGCCCCTCACAAGCCCACTCCACCTACTGCGGCAGCTGAGTACACGACTGGCTCCTAGACCCCAGCTTCCAGACATTATTCTCAGGCCCAAGCGCAGTGAGACAGGCAGCCCGGTGGAGCAGGCTACCAGGCCGACTCCTCTGCTCCTTAGACCGCCGGACTCAAGGGCAGGCGGAGGGCGGAGGGATGTCTCTGGACTTCTTTAAGCTGGGCGGAAGCGGTGCTTTGGGCGCTGGCTCCCCACACTGAGTGACACAGAAGAGGTAAGTGCATCAAGCTCTTAACGTCTCCGGAGGCCAACCTCCGTCCTTAGAGGAGCTGTTCCGCACCAGAAAAGTGACGCCTTCCCTCCCCTCTAGACGTGGCCAGACACTGCATTACCAGGGGCAATCAAACACCTCCACCCTGGACTCACCAAGGACGGGGCAGGCAGGGCCGCGGCCCTCTTCCCTCCCACAACCCATAAGATGACATTTTGCAGACCAGGGCTGCCAAATGCTGGGCAAGGTCATTTGCAGCCTGTCATCCCCTGCGATTCAGGAAGGAACAGTAGGAAAGGAGGCAGAGGAGAGTGAGTGCCTACCTGTCCACCGTGCCCACCATGCCCACTGTGCCCACCGTGCCCAGCAGGAGCCATGCTTTTAAGCCTGTTGTGCTGAGACCGGGAAGACCCCCTGGAGGAGGAAATGGCACCTCACTCCAGGATTCTTGCCTGGAGAATCCCATGGACAGAGGAGCCTGGCGGCCTGCTGTCCACAGGGTCACAAAGAGTGGGACACGACTTAGCGACTTAGCACTGGAGTGTACCCGGCAAGGCGCAAGTGTCTAATGAGGGCTTGTCCTGAGCGACTTTTCAAGGGGAAATTTTTAAAGCGGATTCTCCTACAGGAGAATCTTACTACGCAGCAGTTTTACTTGAACGTCAGCTGTCAGCCCCTCACAAGCCCACTCCACCTACTGCGGCAGCTGAGGTACACGACTGGCTCCTAGACCCCAGCTTCCAGACATTATTCTCAGGCCCAAGCGCAGTGAGACAGGCAGCCCGGTGGAGCAGGCTACCAGGCCGACTCCTCTGCTCCTTAGACCGCCGGACTCAAGGGCAGGCGGAGGGCGGAGGGATGTCTCTGGACTTCTTTAAGCTGGGCGGAAGCGGTGCTTTGGGCGCTGGCTCCCCACACTGAGTGACACAGAAGAGGTAAGTGCATCAAGCTCTTAACGTCTCCGGAGGCCAACCTCCGTCCTTAGAGGAGCCGAGCCGCGGGGAGGCTGAGGCCCTGCGAGGCCAGATCGCTCCCGGGCCTTTCTCGCCCTTTCTTTTGTTCCTTAAGCTTTTATTTTAGCCTTTTTTTTTTTTTTTAAGAGACAGGGAAAGCGCTGCTCTGGATAATGTGAGGGCTATGGCAGAGCTGGAGAAGGGGGCGGGCGGTCAGGCGGGGAGGACGGCCGCGGCGACTCCCAGGACGCTGTAGTCCTAGGACCTTGCGGCCCGCGGGCCCGCCCGGGAGAAGCTGCAAGCCCAAAGCGGGGAACGCGGCCGCGTTGTGCTGGGCCTCGCCCCGCTGCTCTGCCCCGCAATCGCCGGCTGTAGGGGCCGCCCTGAGCCGCCCGGCCGCAAGCTCAGCTCTCGCCCTCGGGTTTCCTAACGCGGGGATCGCGGCCCGCCTAGGAGCAGCCGAGGCCGAGCTCCCCCGGCCCCGAGTTCAGCTGCAATAAAAGGGCCCAGCGCGCCCTTGATCACGCGGCTCGCCTGACAGCCCGCTCAGGCCCGGGCCTAATTGAGCCCGGCTCACCTGGGAATAGGTTCAAAGGCATCCAGGCCGTAAACCACCTCCAGGCCCCGAGCCAGAGCGGCCTGGCGAACAAAGAGTCCCCGAACCACTTCAAACGCGCCCGCGCTCGGCGTCCAGATGGCGCGGGGCCGCCGGCCCCCCGCCCGAGGTCGCCCGCCGAAGCCCGGCTGGGCCCCGCGCCGCGGCCGCTCGGGCTGCCCGCAGGCGCCCAGCGTAGGGGAGGCCGGGCGCCTCCCCAGCCCGCCCTCCGTCCCCGGCCGATTCGCAGAGGGGGAGCCCCGGGGCGGGGGCCGGCCCCGCGGCCTAGCCTGCGCCTTCTCGGGGCTTTCGTACACCGGGCTGGGCCAGGCAGGTGGGCTTGCGGGCACTGGGCGCTCCCCGGAGGCGCGCGCTGGTGCTGAGATTTTAACGCACTTAGAAGGACCAGCTGCGAAGGGCGTCGGGGCACGGGGCTCCTCAGCAAGTTGGGGTGAGACCCCCCTCCTCCACATATAACAGCTGGGCAAGGCGGCCGCGCGCCTCCAAGGATCCCCGCGGCGCGGCCGTAGGTAGCCGCGTCTCCGAGGGCACCCGAGTGTCAGCCCGCCCGAGGACGGGGCCACTGGTCCCGCACGTCCCCCTCCCTGGCCGAACGTGCGGGCCACCTCGCCAACTCTCTGTGCGCCCGAGGACAGGCAAGGCTCACACTGGCCCGGGCGTCCCCGGGGGCTCCCCGCCGCGTCCTCACCTCCTGGGAGCGCACCTAGGGTCGGACTTGCCTTCCGCACCGCTTGCGCCGCGGGAGAGACCCCGCAGCCCGGCGGGGCCCGATCTCCAGTTAAGGAGCAGACAAAGCGGGATCGGCGGAGCCCGCGGCGCGGCCGGAGAGCGGTCAGAGCCCGGGGCGGAGGCGGGGGCGGCGCGCGCGAGGGCCGGGCAGCCCCGGGTGCCCGCGGCGCGGCCGGGGCCGAAGGCGGAGGCAAAACTGAAAGTGCCGCGCCGGGGGGCGGGGGCGGCCGGCGGAGGCCCCAGAGCTGGTCCTGCCCCCGGTCGCGGCGACCAATCAGCGCGCCGCCCTCGCTACTGACAACTATTTAGCAACCCAGCCCGGCTAGGGTTTCCAAAAAAGTTAGAATAACTTCCTCTCCCGGAGACCTCGGTTTTGCACAAGCCGGCCTTGAAATCAGAGCCTTTCGAGCAGCTCGGGGAACGTGTGCTCGGCGACCGCGGGCTTGGCCAGCGGCGCGCGCTCTGCGCCCGGCGCCCCCAGCCTCCTCGCGCGCCGGGCGGGCGCCATGGAGGAGGGCTCCAGCTCGCCCGTGTCCCCCGTGGACAGCCTGGGCACCAGTGAGGAGGAGCTCGAGCGGCAGCCCAAGCGCTTCGGCCGGAAACGGCGCTACAGCAAGAAGTCGAGCGAAGATGCAGCCCGACCCCCGGCAAGCGCGGCAAGAAGGGCAGTCCGAGCGCGCAGTCCTTCGAGGAGCTGCAGAGCCAGCGCATCCTGGCCAACGTGCGCGAGCGCCAGCGCACCCAGTCGCTCAACGAGGCCTTCGCCGCGCTGCGCAAGATCATCCCCACGCTGCCCTCGGACAAGCTCAGCAAGATCCAGACGCTCAAGCTGGCCGCCAGGTACATAGACTTCCTCTACCAGGTCCTGCAGAGCGACGAGATGGACAGTAAGATGACCAGCTGCAGCTACGTAGCCCACGAGCGCCTCAGCTACGCCTTCTCCGTGTGGCGCATGGAGGGCGCGTGGTCCATGTCCGCCTCCCACTAGCGCCGCGCCACCCACGTCCGGACCGGCGCGCCAGGGTAGGTGCTGCGCGCGCGGTGGGCGCAGGCCCGCGGGCCGCTGCTGCGAGGATGGGGTGCGCCTTTCGTCCTAGCCAGAGATGGGGGTCGGTCGGGAAGCTGCCAGGTCCCAGGGGCATCCTTGTGGTTTGGGGCAAGCTCCCAGGCAGGGTATCGGTCGGGAACGGGCGGACTGGTGACAGTCGTTATTTTCCATCCTTGGTGCTGTGGGAGTGGTGGGTGAAGGTCTGTGGTTGACCGTCGGGGAGTGGACATCAGAACTGCCTGGAGCCGGCCGGGGGCAAAGGGCTGAGAACCAGTTGCTCTCTGCGTCCCTGCGAGCGGAGGCCGCCCGCGAAGTTGCCGGGCCTGACGGTGGCTTCTCCCAGTTCCCGGGGAGAGGCAGCGCCCTTTCGTCGTGCGGACACCCAGTTCTCCTTGGCTGCTCGTGCAGGTACCACGGCCCGCGCCTCGGGGACCCGGCCGTCGGCGCCCTTGCTGCCTGGGTGGGCGCAGAGGTGCGGACCGGCGGCGCCTCGGTTGGCCTGGGGAAGGCGGGAGGACCCTGCCCCGCGCGGGCGGCGCCGGGGCCAGTGCAGCCCGGGAGCCGAGGACCGTCCGCATCGGAAAGGCGGACAGGGTCGAGGCGGAGGGCGGGGCAGACATCGCCGCGGGGAGCCCCGGCTGCTCGAAGGCAGGTGGAGTGGACCTCGGAGCTGGCGGCTCTGGCCCCAGCTTTGACTCTCGGGAGTCTGGGCGGGGGCCGAGCATTCGGTCTGAAGGGTCCAAGCTCTGGAAACAGGTTTGTTGAGGGGGAAAGGGAGGCGAGGCGGTGCAGCGGGGTCCTGCGCGGGAGCGGGCCAAGGAGTGAAGCCGCCGAGCGCGGCGAGTCCCGGCTTTCTCTAGGGGAATGCTCGGGGCGTCCCGCGCCGCCGCCTATCTCCAGACACTTCGGGAGACCCTCAGGCCGTCCCTGACCGCGGAGATGCCATCTGTCCCTTCCAGAAGGCTCTGTGACCGGGGCTTTCTCTCAGGCGATGGGAGGAAGGGCTCACAATTTTTGATGGGGAGAGGGCCCAATTAAAAATCCTCCCTCCTTGGTCTGTTGGACTTTCTCGCTCATCTTGCAGTGTTTTTCTTCACGTCTCCACTTCACACAGAAGGAATTTAGATTAATCGCGGGCGTGCAGCCGCCCACTCTCCCAAGCATATCCCCTTCTTTCCTATGTGCACCATAACATCTCACATGTTTTTGCTGTGGGGAGGAATGGCTCCTCTAGCACAGGTGGATTTTATTTCTTCTTCTTTTTTAAGTTTTTATTTCTGTGCCACTGAACATTCATTTTTGAAATAGGCCCCTAAGATAATCATTTTATAGGCTTTTTTTTTTTTAAGAATTTTTAGTAGAGAGTCACTTATGGGGATCTTCTCCCATCTCTGTCGAAAGCAGATGGAAAATGTCTCAATCACATATTTTCCCAGGAAAGAAAGTTTGGATTGGCGAGTACTAAAATGCTACAGTGGGATAATACATTAATTCTGGTTTTTGCTGCCTAAATTATGAGTGTCCATTAGTTAATTCCATTTACCCTTTCCACCATGCATAGTTTATAGCACATCTGAAATAAGAACAAACAGATGAGGAAGGTCATCTTTTTAAAATGTACACATATATGCCTTGTTTAAGGAAAATGTCAACACAATTATCATTAAGGCTTTCCTCCAGAAAATTATTGAAAGCAAAAGCAAGAGGTATTACCTTAATGCAAGAATTTCTTAGGATCATTTAAAATTCACTTAAAAAGAATTGCATTCCTGAAACTTATCAGACATAGATCACAATTAAACAATATATACAATAAAAGGTATTATTTGTAATGAATAAATGAAAAGCGTTAGAGTTTGCTTGGAGGAAAAATCTGCAAAATGTAAGAGAGAAACACATTTAGCTGGAGAGCAAATGATCTTTGTGGGACCCACTATTTACTTTTATATACTTGAGTGTAACTGCCCAGGTCTGATAAAGCGGTTTCCTCAGTAGACAGATGCCCACTGTGTATAAGACGAGAAAGAACATGCGAAAATTGCTGACACACGGATGATTCTGGACTTGCCGTGTTTTTTCTATCAGGCGTGTTTGACCAACTTTTGCTCTGTTTCCGTTTTTAACCCGTTAGTCTGTATGAGTGTAAATACAGGCATGATTGGTTTGATTTCCTGCAAATGTTGCTACGTAGGTTATGTTAATATTAAAACACAAGCATGTGTACTAGTAAAGAATTTCTAGACCTTCCCATCAGTGGTGTGCTATTTTAGTGTCTGTTGAGATATGCAAGAAAGTCTGTGTTTAGATGAGCAGCAATGCTATTAAATGCCGAAACTGTCCCTTAGTACCAAGAGACACAGGGAATGTTGGAGTGTGGCTGGTGCTAACGTTTATCCTGACCTTCTTCTTTGGCCTGGTATTTAAAAATGCAAATACACAATCAATCAGGTGTCTCTGGACAGTCATCTGCATTCATCTAAGCAGAAAATCTCTAAAGGAGTTTTCCGTTTTCTCATGCCCGAGTCCCAGTGCGTGGTCAGGGGCACCTGGCTGAGGTAGCTACTTGCTGGACATTTTTCCTGTTCCCTGCTTTGTGGATAAAGAAAACATCTCTCTAACTTCAGCCCTATGTGTGGGTTTCCCACAGGTCCCACTCCCAACATACTAGCTTTGTTTCCCTGAGAACTTTCAGTTACTTTGGAGAACAGAGGGTGACCCTCTAACCCTCCAATACGTGTAAGCCTTTTCCTCTCTTCAGAAAACTGACTTCTTGGAGGTACCTGTCAACAGCTACATTCGGAATGCTAGCTGGTCTCGAAAGAAAATGAATTGCCTATGGAAAATGGAAATGCAGAATCCTAATCGACCTTTTGCTTGGTCATAGGAAGAAGTAGAATGAATGAGCCAGCTACTTGAAACGTAAGCAACATTGTGTTATAAAACACCCACTGAAAAGATCCGATGTAAGGGCTGACCTCCCTTTCTGGTTATTGCTCCCTGAAATGTCTGTAGTTACTCTTTCCCTCTTGCAGGAAGCAGGTCTCTCTGCCCATCTGGCCAGAGTGGGGGCTGGGAGCTTGGGACCTTGAGAGTGGCTGTTTGAGGTCATTTGAAATGTAGTGCTTTACTGAAGTTTTCTGAGGGCTGCACTCTTTTCAGACAAGTCTTGGGCCTGAAAGATTTGAGTTTTCATGCTCTCTGCTTCTCTATATTTTGGACAGACGGCAGAGATGCCAGATCCCTCTCGCCTGGCAAAAAGATCATAAAGTAAACTCTTTCTGAGCGGAGTGCTATAACTCATAACTGCAGTTTAAATCTGGGCTTTAAAAAAACAAATATTTTAATAAGCCAATTTTAAAGGCTGAACTTTTATGACAGTTTTTAAGCTTAGTATTTATATTAATCTATTCTCACTGGTGTCTTTAAAAACCCTGTGAATGTATGCTGGAATGTCTGTTTATGTTTGTGTCTTGTCCTGGGAAAGGATAAATGTGCTGAAAAAAGCAAACCAAAAACAAAGCCTTCTGCGAGAAAGAGTTCATGGATGAGGCAAGAAAATTAAAGAAGAGATGACTAAGTTAGCGTAGCCAAGACACAGAGAGAGCCTTAAAGTAGACACAGAATCTAAGGGAGACGGACATGGGTGCATCAAAAGTAAAGCCAGGATGGAACATGAACGCAGAAACTGCTTAAAAACATGTTTACATGGCCACCTGAGTCTACATAAGTGATACAACTGTATAGAATGAAATGTGCATGCACGTGTGCACACACACACATATACACACATGAGTACATGTAAAACTGGCAAAATCTATGTAAGATCTGGAGAGGGTATCCGTGCGAGCCTCCTGATTGTGATATTGTATGTAGTTTTTTGAGATGTTACTGCTGGGGGAAAGGAAATGAAGAATGTAAAAGAATCTTTGTGTATTATTTCCTACAAATGAATCTAATATTGTCTCAAAATAAAAGGTTTGAAAGAAAAGATATTCCAGGGGACTTCCCTGGCAGTCCGGTGGTTAACACTTTGCCTTCCAGTGCAAGGGGGCGGGGTGAGGGGGGTGTAGGTTCCAACTCTAGTCGGGGAGTTAAGATTCCCCCATGTGCTTCATGGTCAAAGGCCAAGTGTAACAACAGAAGCAATACTGTAACAAGTTCAATTAAGACTGTAAAAAAGGCCCCGTATAAAAGCAGTTTAAAACAAAAGATATTCCACAAGCATTTTAAAAGTTTCATTCAACTGAGCAAATTATATAAGGAAGGATTATACCCATCTCAGCGTAATAAGCCAAAAATATGCTTTCAGAAAAAATACACTTTTTTCCTGATGTCATTTGCATTACTGCACTTTTTAGAATATAAGGGGACTGCTCATATCTTCAACACGTAACTATTTAGAAGTGGTTCCTTATTATTCAGAAACAAAGAGTGAAATCCTAGAAATCTGAGGGAGAAATACCAATCAATATATTTATTCCTATGCTAATCAATAATATATTTTTCAGAGGAATTTTAGGAAGTATCGAAACTGACACATTTCCTTGAAAGATACTGTTTGAAACTGACAACATTTGCTTGTAAGATACTGTCTACATTGACTTACGTTTCTGTCTCACACACACAACTGTTCTAAAGCCAATGATTTATCAAAATTATTCATCCAAGAAGTGGAGAGATTGAAATTTTAGTATTTGGAGTCATATACAGTTAAGGGGTGGAGAGAGAGAGAGAGAGAAACAGAAAGACCCAGAGAGAGAGACAGACAGAGAAAGAGAAAGACAGACAGGTATCAAATCCTAAACTCAGTCATATTTATTTTACATTGGATTTGTTTGTTGTTAATAAGGACGTATTTTGTGTATAGGTTCAGTAGTAAGTATTTGAATGCAATTTAGCTATATTAAATGAGCTTTAATTTAATGTTTGTTTTGGAGTGAGACATGGTGACATTAACACTGTGATTTTCATGCTGATGTCAACTAAGGCACGGTGGGATTTTCTTCCGTGATTGCTAGCAGTTGTCACGCTAAAAGCAGACTCAAATCAGAAATTGGAAAAGTCAACATGTAACTTTATTCCGACATAAGAGAAATGTTTCATGGTTAGTTGAAAAGGGAGTCATTTTGAATCAAAACAATGTCTTTCGTGCTTTGAATATCTGTATTATTGTATCCACAACTCTCTCGTTCAGAATAATGTGATCCTGTGATTATGTGTAAGAAGGGACCTGACTGGGAGAGTTGAGGCATGGTGTGTCTGTGGAGGCTGTTAGTTATTGCTCAATTTCTTCCCATCATTTTGTTTTCTTGTTACTTGATCAGGGAAAAAATAAGATGACCCAGCTTCTCGTGACGGCTCCTGTGGAATGGTCATTGCACTTTTCCCATCCTAAGAGTGGTGCCTCTTAAAACTGGGCACGTCTCTCCTTTCTTTAGACCAGAATTTCCCGTCGGTTGAATGAAGGGCGGGGTTGAATCCAACGAGCTTTAAGTTATCAAATTCGGTTATTCTGAAAAATACTCCTTTCTTTTTAGCTTACATCCAGCCTTGGAAATAGCCACCTGCATCTTTGGGGTGGGGGGAATGGTCAGCTGAGTTGACTGACATTAAATTCTTTTTTCCTGCTGTTTATGATGGAGAGTTTGCCTTTGGTTTTCCGGACATGCAGATCTGGCGTGTGACTGGCAGGAAAGATGTGGGCAAAGACTGTAATTCGTATTAACCCCTTGATGGTGGCCAAGCATCCAGCCCCAACCCCGAGGGGTTAGGTTTCTGGGGGGGTCACAGCGGCGCCTCTCTGGAGAGTCAGGCAGAGCAGTTCAGAAGGCAGCCTGAGGGTGGGCGTTTAGCCTCCTGCTTGGAGAAGGGAGGCGGCTCCCCGCGGAGAACAGATGCCCCGGCCTTTGTTGCTCCTGCAGTCTTCGTGGCTGTACAAATAAAATGTCACACTGGCCTTTCAGTTACCTTCTCTCTGAGAGTCTCCTTCTCCTTAGAGAGTCAGGAGACGTTTGCCTGCTCCAGAGACAAGTGAGGGCTTCTTGAGGGACAGCTTGTAAAATAAACAAACTCCCTGAAAGAAAGCACAGGCCCGTGGTTTACCGTCTCTGACTCGGCTGCCGCAGTGGGCTTCTTTGTGTGCTCCACTTTGATTTAACATCCTGGAAGTCAGAACGCGAGCAGGCAGCGTGCTCTTTCAACCAGGAGACCCAGAAATGGACGTTGAGCTGCTGTTCCCTTTCATTAATCTCAGCCCCTTAAGTAGGTTCGTTTGCAGGGAGTGCAGTGGGATCAGAAGTCAAAAGCCGTTTGCTTTGTTTGACTTTCTGGCCCCGTGGGTGCAGAAGTGCCTGCTCCCTGCTCGCGTGCGGTTCAGATCTGGACGCTCAAGCCCATGGAGGAAGAACAAGGCGAGCGTGCCTGCAGCGTTAGCAGGATCGCTCCTTCCTGGGCCACTTCTGGAGGGCCGGGCACATTGAAAGCCCTGTTCTTACTGAGACCACCTTGACCAGTACACAGATGCTTATCGTTTCTTTGGGAAATGCCTGCCTCACTGCAAATCGGAGAGGAAAGGAGGGAGGAAGAGTCTGTTTTCTGTCTCAAGTTGAACATCAGCCTGTCTCTGTTCAGAGGCGTCTGCGTGCTCAGCCGCTGCAGGCGTGCCTGGCTCTTGGCAGCTCAACGGACCGCGAGCCAGGCTCCTCTGTCCACGGGCTTCTCCGGGCAGGGACACTGCAGTGGGGCCACGGGCTTCTCCCGTGCCCTTCTCCAGGGCATCTTCCCGACCCAGGGACGGAGCCACTCTGTTCACATAATTGGATTCAACTGACATATAATGTCTTCCCTGAAGATTAATTTTCCTGAATTTAAATCTTTCTAAACTGCATGCTATACACGGGGGCCTAAGCTGTTCAAAGTCTTCAGGATGCACGCAGCCGAGTGGCTGCCCTCTCTCATGGTGTCTGTGCGCAGGTGGAACCTGAGACAGCCGTGGTCCTTTGTGCATTTTTTTTGTCTCCAAGCGTTTCTTCTTCAGCTCCTCCCCCTCCCCGACCCCCACAACCCACACCCTTTCTTGTGCTT
>SJYC01149716.1:0-13046 GCA_006408675.1 Madoqua kirkii | reverse complement strand
GGAGAGAGAGAGAGAGAGAAACAGAAAGACCCAGAGAGAGAGACAGACAGAGAAAGAGAAAGACAGACAGGTATCAAATCCTAAACTCAGTCATATTTATTTTATATTGGATTTGTTTGTTGTTAATAAGGACGTATTTTGTGTATAGGTTCAGTAGTAAGTATTTGAATGCAATTTAGCTATATTAAATGAGCTTTAATTTAATGTTTGTTTTGGAGTGAGACATGGTGACATTAACACTGTGATTTTCATGCTGATGTCAACTAAGGCACGGTGGGATTTTCTTCCGTGATTGCTAGCAGTTGTCACGCTAAAAGCAGACTCAAATCAGAAATTGGAAAAGTCAACATGTAACTTTATTCCGACATAAGAGAAATGTTTCATGGTTAGTTGAAAAGGGAGTCATTTTGAATCAAAACAATGTCTTTCGTGCTTTGAATATCTGTATTATTGTATCCACAACTCTCTCGTTCAGAATAATGTGATCCTGTGATTATGTGTAAGAAGGGACCTGACTGGGAGAGTTGAGGCATGGTGTGTCTGTGGAGGCTGTTAGTTATTGCTCAATTTCTTCCCATCATTTTGTTTTCTTGTTACTTGATCAGGGAAAAAATAAGATGACCCAGCTTCTCGTGACGGCTCCTGTGGAATGGTCATTGCACTTTTCCCATCCTAAGAGTGGTGCCTCTTTAAACTGGGCACGTCTCTCCTTTCTTTAGACCAGAATTTCCCGTCGGTTGAATGAAGGGCGGGTTTGAATCCAACGAGCTTTAAGTTATCAAATTCTGTTATTCTGAAAAATACTCCTTTCTTTTTAGCTTACATCCAGCCTTGGAAATAGCCACCTGCATCTTTGGGGTGGGGGGAATGGTCAGCTGAGTTGACTGACATTAAATTCTTTTTTCCTGCTGTTTATGATGGAGAGTTTGCCTTTGGTTTTCCGGACATGCAGATCTGGCGTGTGACTGGCAGGAAAGATGTGGGCAAAGACTGTAATTCGTATTAACCCCTTGATGGTGGCCAGCATCCAGCCCCAACCCCGAGGGGTTAGGTTTCTGGGGGGGTCACAGCGGCGCCTCTCTGGAGAGTCAGGCAGAGCAGTTCAGAAGGCAGCCTGAGGGTGGGCGTTTAGCCTCCTGCTTGGAGAAGGGAGGCGGCTCCCCGCGGAGAACAGATGCCCCGGCCTTTGTTGCTCCTGCAGTCTTCGTGGCTGTACAAATAAAATGTCACACTGGCCTTTCAGTTACCTTCTCTCTGAGAGTCTCCTTCTCCTTAGAGAGTCAGGAGACGTTTGCCTGCTCCAGAGACAAGTGAGGGCTTCTTGAGGGACAGCTTGTAAAATAAACAAACTCCCTGAAAGAAAACACAGGCCCGTGGTTTACCGTCTCTGACTCGGCTGCCGCAGTGGGCTTCTTTGTGTGCTCCACTTTGATTTAACATCCTGGAAGTCAGAACGCGAGCAGGCAGCGTGCTCTTTCAACCAGGAGACCCAGAAATGGACGTTGAGCTGCTGTTCCCTTTCATTAATCTCAGCCCCTTAAGTAGGTTCGTTTGCAGGGAGTGCAGTGGGATCAGAAGTCAAAAGCCGTTTGCTTTGTTTGACTTTCTGGCCCCGTGGGTGCAGAAGTGCCTGCTCCCTGCTCTCGTGCGGTTCAGATCTGGACGCTCAAGCCCATGGAGGAAGAACAAGGCGAGCGTGCCTGCAGCGTTAGCAGGATCGCTCCTTCCTGGGCCACTTCTGGAGGGCCGGGCACATTGAAAGCCCTGTTCTTACTGAGACCACCTTGACCAGTACACAGATGCTTATCGTTTCTTTGGGAAATGCCTGCCTCACTGCAAATCGGAGAGGAAAGGAGGGAGGAAGAGTCTGTTTTCTGTCTCAAGTTGAACATCAGCCTGTCTCTGTTCAGAGGCGTCTGCGTGCTCAGCCGCTTCAGGCGTGTGAGCGTGCCTGCAGCGTTAGCAGGATCGCTCCTTCCTGGGCCACTTCTGGAGGGCCGGGCACATTGAAAGCCCTGTTCTTACTGAGACCACCTTGACCAGTACACAGATGCTTATCGTTTCTTTGGGAAATGCCTGCCTCACTGCAAATCGGAGAGGAAAGGAGGGAGGAAGAGTCTGTTTTCTGTCTCAAGTTGAACATCAGCCTGTCTCTGTTCAGAGGCGTCTGCGTGCTCAGCCGCTGCAGGCGTGCCTGGCTCTTGGCAGCTCAACGGACCGCGAGCCAGGCTCCTCTGTCCACGGGCTTCTCCAGGCAGGGACACTGCAGTGGGGCCACGGGCTTCTCCCGTGCCCTTCTCCAGGGCATCTTCCCGACCCAGGGACGGAGCCACTCTGTTCACATAATTGGATTCAACTGACATATAATGTCTTCCCTGAAGATTAATTTTCCTGAATTTAAATCTTTCTAAACTGCATGCTATACACGGGGGCCTAAGCTGTTCAAAGTCTTCAGGATGCACGCAGCCGAGTGGCTGCCCTCTCTCATGGTGTCTGTGCGCAGGTGGAACCTGAGACAGCCGTGGTCCTTTGTGCATTTTTTTTGTCTCCAAGCGTTTCTTCTTCAGCTCCTCCCCCTCCCCGACCCCCACAACCCACACCCTTTCTTGTGCTTATCCTTTAGCTGAAATCTATCACGATTATTGGCTGGAGTCCACATAAGGTTTCCTATCATAGCAGGTGATACAGGAGGAGCGCAAAGCCCATCATCGCGTCCCCACAGTATCACTCGGACACAGGGAATAAGCGCACATCTCAGGTTCTCCGAGGTGAGCGGTCCCGGGTGTTCTGGAAGTCCAGTGGGCTCAGCCGTAGATGTGCAGTCAGATCCCCCGCTCCCACCACACACACCCCTGTGCTTGGCGACTGCCTCTCCTTAGTGACCGTTGCTAACATTTTCTAGGAAAATTGCTTCAGAGATACTGGAAGTCCCCCACTGGATATCTGTACCCCAGGAAGCGTGCTGTGTCCTGTTTTGTTGATTTCTCCTATGTAAAATGACCTGCTTCAGCCGGCTAGAACTGCATGGACCACATGGTGATTCCACCAGCAGGAGTGCCCGGGGCTGGGGTTCCGTGGAGCCCGTGTCAGAGCCGCACGGGATCTCCCCGTGCCTCCCTCTTGGGTCGGAGTCCACACGGTCAGGTATCTAAGGGCAGAGTTAAATCAAGGCTGTTTTGCTGGATGTTAAATTATTGCCAGTTCCAGAGATCTCTTTAAGACAATTTTTTGAGGATAGAGATTCTCTTTTAATTAAACAGTAAGCAAAACGCAGGGACTACGATATATTTATCCACTCATTTCAAAGGTTCGATTATCTGCATCCACTTTTGTTTTATTCCATTGAACAACTGTGTTTGAGTAATTCAGTGTTTGTCTGCATCTCCAGTGATGCTGTAAACACGGATCAATCACTCAAAGCTTTATAATATGACAAAGGTAACTTTTTCAGGAATGGCAAAATAAAAGAGAAAGTGAAGGTACAAACAGGAAAAGTGGTGTGTGGAGAATTTCACATGAAAATAGGGCAATCAAGGGGATTGAGGCCCCTTAGTAAGGAAACAGAAGCTGGACCTCCCCCTGCTGGTCCCCTGCCCCCAGTCTCCCTCAGGAACCTTGAAAAGAGTGGTTTATCAGAGCCACACCCTCCTGGTCCTCCCAGAAGGTGGCACTCTGTAAAATCCAGTAGGGCCCCCTCAACCCGGCTGGGATGACACACCGGGCCAGAGGTTGCGGGGCGTCTAAATGAAGACTTGAAGAAACTTCACCTGCCACGTGCGCCCAGGGCTCAGCATCACCCGAGATGGCATCAGAGGCATCCCAGAGGTGGCCCCCGACTGCAGGACCCTGCCCCCGTCCCTGGGTGCCCCTAGTGGCCGAGAAAGCAGAGGTCCCTGAGAGCTCTGTGGCCAGGGTGGTCCCTCCACCTAGGGGTGGGGACCCCGGGTGGCGGTCTCCACAATACAGATCTCCACCGTGCTCAACTGGACTGGACGGGCCTTGGACCTGCTCCTGATCCACCCTCAGGTCACGCGGACGGATGCCTGAGCCCGAGCCCAGTGTGGCTTGGTCTTTGCCAAGGTTAACAGGAGGCAGCGTGAACTCAGCGTTTATTTACTTCTCCTGGGGATCCAGCCCCTCTGTCAAATTCGCTTTCAAGCTCCCCCTCGTCTAAAGACACTTGCCCACCTCCGAGGGTTGCAGGGGAAACAGACAAGCCTGGCTTTGCCGAGAGAAGCCGAGTGTCCGTCTTGTGAAGTGTCCTTCTGCTGGAGCGACCAAGCTCCGGACGGTGATAAAGTGTTCTCTGCACGGGCGACAGAGCTCACCCTCCTGGCTCATCCTCAGCAGTGTGTCAACGTGCAGATTCTGTGAAGCAAGCTCTTAGACAATCTGCTTGTGTGGTGTGTTTTTTGAAAGTTGCGGCGAGTGTCATTCAGTGTTAATTACATAATGTCACTTTTTCTAACCAGAAAGAGGCGAAGGGGACGCGAGGACAGAGAGGGCAAAGCTGGTGTGCCTCCATCACGCACTGAGCTCTCTTCTGCTTACGCCTTAAGGGGTGAAGCAGTAACTCCTGAACTCTGAGGGGTTTAAATGTCTGTGACTGTACGTGGAGCCCGTGTCTCTCTACAGTGCATTTTGCTCTTCAGTGAAAATACCGTTTCCGGACTAAACTCTCTGTAATTCTTTCCCTTAGAAAGAACTCCTCTGACATGGTCTTTTTCTATTTGGGGAGACTATAATTAGAAAGCAAAGGCTTTGCTCTTGTGGGAGCAGGTTAGGTATCCGAGTGCATCTGTTAGGGGATGCCCGCTGTCTTGTGTCTAAGGGAGGGAGGGTCTGGGTAGGACTTCCCCGGATGTGACCGTGCAGTGGCCCCCGCTTTCCTGCCCTCAGCCCTGCAGTTCTGGGCTGAGGCATGTCAGAGCCTCGCTGGAACTCAGTCTTCTTGTGTCTAAAAAAGCGGAGTAAGGTGCAGATAGCTCTGTGGTTATCAACATTCCAAGAGCCAGTAGGACCCAGCCATTTCCTCCTGGGTGTATACACCAAAGAATTGAAAGCAGGTGTTCAGACCGAAGTGTTCACTGATGTCCATAGCAGTACTGCGTACAGCGGCCAGAGGTGGAAGCGATACAGACGTCCACCAGCTGAGGGGGGTCAGTGTGCTGTGCCCCGTCTGTCGAGTGGAGTATTACTCGGCCGAGGGAACAGTGCTCTGATTCAGGCTACTCATACAACATGGGCGGGGCTTGGAAGCGTTTTTTCGCTGAGTTAAAGAACTCAGACACAAAAGACCAGAAAGTGTGTGACTCCATTTGTATGAAATATCCGGGATAAGCAAAAGCCGATGTGTGGTTGCCGGGGGCCAGGCCTGGGTGGGGGCGGACTGGGATGGGACCGCTTCACGGGTGTGGGATTGCTGTTTGGGGTGATGGAAAAGGTCTGGAACTCGATCATGGTGATGTTTGCACAACTGAGTGAAATTCTATTGGATTGTATACTTTAAAATGGTTGAAATGATAAATTGTATATTATGTGTATTTTAGCACCAAAAAACCTTATGAGTCAGACCATGGGCCTCTCTGGTGACCAGTCGGCCTCGGGGTGGAGGTGGACTCGACCGTCCGCTTTCGTCCACTTTCTCAAGATGTTATCTGCTGGTCCACGTGGTTCAGGCCTTATCAGAGGCTTCTCATCTCGTCGGCTTGTGCAGCCTAAAAGCGTTTTCCTTTCGAAATCTCTCTCTTACATCTTCATCAGAAAAGTTCCTTAAACAATTCTGACAGCACACTTGGCAATCCGTAGATTGTACCTCTAGAAGCCTCTGCCCGGGGGGCTGGGCACTGGGGTGGGGGTGACAGGGGGCAGAGGAGCGAGTGGCCCAGGGTTCTGCCCTGCTGGCTGGCGAACCTATGGACCAGAGCAGCAGCGTCTTCCACACCATGCGAGTGGCTGGCCCGGGATCCCTGGAGCCCACTGCGTCCAGCACTGGGCTCCCCAGAGCCCAGGGCCCACCCGCCCATCAGACCATTTCAGTAGAGTTCACAGGCTCAAAGGGGACAGATTCTCTGGCCGCCCTGACGTGGCGATTCCTGAGAAGGGGGCCTCAGGCCCTGAACTGCTCTTGTGGGTGAACCCCTCTCTTTCTCCAGAGTTGCCTTTCTCAGGGCCGGGACCCTGGCCCAGTGCAGAGTGGACGTGTGACCAGCCTCTTGGGGGCTGCCCGCAGAGAGAGGGGCACGGGGAGGAGGGGGTTGGGACGTTGTCCAGGGCCAGCTGGGGGTCGTCTCTCCTTCCCTTGCAGATGCGTGCTCTCTGTCCTCCCTGGAGTGTTGCCCTGGCGTCCACGGGTGTGGCGCCCAGAGGGGTGTGGCGAGACCCCGGTTCCATTGCTCTGAGCAGAGGCGCTCGGATGGCAGACCAGTGTCCCTGGGCACAGCAGTGCTTGGCTGCCGACGGGCATGGTTTCCTCATGAATGTGTTCACTCCTCACCTGCTTCCTGGCCACTGCCCCTCCAGAGGGCTGGAGGGCGCGTGCTCACCTGGGGCTTCCTCTGCTGGGGTTTGGGTCCATTTCTGAAGACACCACCGCCTTCATAGTGTTGCCCAGTCTGCACGTTGACTTGCTTGCAGAAACCCCACAGGTGGAGCGGGCTCACGGGCTATTTGGAGAATCCAGACGAGAGGGCCCAGGAGAGCTGGAAGCTGAGGGAGAAGACTCTTCCCGGGAGGGGTGCAAGCAGAGATGTTGCTGCTGTTCCCCTCTTCCTGGTCCCTACACCCTCCCCCCGAACAAAGAAAGCACAGGAGGGGGAGAAGGGAGGCAGACAGATTCCCCCGAGCTGCTCCCCGAGGACTCACATGGAGACACAGGAAGGACCTCGGCTGCCCACTGGCTCTCCCAGGGTTCTGCCCTGCTGGCTGGCGAACCTATGGACCAGAGCAGCAGAGTCTTCCACACCATGCGAGTGGCTGGCCCGGGATCCCTGGAGCCCACTGCGTCCAACACTGGGCTCCCCAGAGCCCAGGGCCCACCCGCCCATCAGACCATTTCAGTAGAGTTCACAGGCTCAAAGGGGACAGATTCTCTGGCCGCCCTGACGTGGCGATTCCTGAGAAGGGGGCCTCAGGCCCTGAACTGCTCTTGTGGGTGAACCCCTCTCTTTCTCCAGAGTTGCCTTTCTCAGGGCCGGGACCCTGGCCCAGTGCAGAGTGGACGTGTGACCAGCCTCTTGGGGGCTGCCCGCAGAGAGAGGGGCACGGGGAGGAGGGGGTTGGGACGTCGTCCAGGGCCAGCTGGGGGTCGTCTCTCCTTCCCTTGCAGATGCGTGCTCTCTGTCCTCCCTGGAGTGTTGCCCTGGCGTCCACGGGTGTGGCGCCCAGAGGGGTGTGGCGAGACCCCGGTTCCATTGCTCTGAGCAGAGGCGCTCGGATGGCAGACCAGTGTCCCTGGGCACAGCAGTGCTTGGCTGCCGACGGGCATGGTTTCCTCATGAATGTGTTCACTCCTCACCTGCTTCCTGGCCACTGCCCCTCCAGAGGGCTGGAGGGCGCGTGCTCACCTGGGGCTTCCTCTGCTGGGGTTTGGGTCCATTTCTGAAGACACCACCGCCTTCATAGTGTTGCCCAGTCTGCACGTTGACTTGCTTGCAGAAACCCCACAGGTGGAGCGGGCTCACGGGCTATTTGGAGAATCCAGACGAGAGGGCCCAGGAGAGCTGGAAGCTGAGGGAGAAGACTCTTCCCGGGAGGGGTGCAAGCAGAGATGTTGCTGCTGTTCCCCTCTTCCTGGTCCCTACACCCTCCCCCCGAACAAAGAAAGCACAGGAGGGGGAGAAGGGAGGCAGACAGATTCCCCCGAGCTGCTCCCCGAGGACTCACATGGAGACACAGGAAGGACCTCGGCTGCCCACTGGCTCCCCAAGCTAAGTGGTTTGGTTCCCTGACCAGAACCCAGGGGCCTCCCACAAGCCAGATGCATCCGAGGACCCCGATGCCTCCGTGCGGTGCGTTTCCTCCCGCAGGTGCGGGTGCGGAGCCCAGATGCAGAGGGTGTGAGCTTTGATTCACGAGGGTGCCGTGCACACGTGTGGCCCAGCGCTGTGGTGCCTGGGGACGCTGCTCTGCTGTCCCGCTGCCGCTGCCCTGAGCGACTGAGCCACAGGCTCGCCATGTCCACCCCCACCCCCCACCGTGTGGGCCACTGTGTGGACGCCGGGCCAACACTCCAGGGAGGGCACTATCCAGGGTTGGGGAGGGTGGTGGGTCTCCATCCTTCCTCCAGCTGGGTTCAGAAATATCAGTTCAGTTCAATCGCTCGGTCGTGTCTGACTCTTTGAGACCCGTGGACCACAGCGTGCCAGGACTCCCTGTCTGTCACCAACTCCTGGAGTTCACCCAAACCCATGCCCATCTCATTGATAATCCCATCGAGTCAGAAATATCAGGTTGGCCAAAACGTTCATTTGGATTTTTCCACAAGAAAAACCTGAATGAAATTTTTGGCTAGCCCTGTACCATCAGGGGGATGGGAGCTAAGCTGGCACCCTTGGATGCCCACACACGGGGAGCACGGGGAGCACTCACAGGGAGCACCCTCTAGCCATCTCATCCTCTCACTGTACCCAGAGCTGGTCAGGTGTCACCCAACCTCTCCGTGAGAACGTCTGCCACCAAATCAGGCCTCCTGGTAAATCCGGGCGGACACAGTGAGTGCGGTTGATAATCCCATCGAGTCAGAAATATCAGGTTGGCCAAAACGTTCATTTGGATTTTTCCACAAGAAAAACCTGAATGAAATTTTTGGCTAGCCCTGTACCATCAGGGGGATGGGAGCTAAGCTGGCACCCTTGGATGCCCACACACGGGGAGCACGGGGAGCACTCACAGGGAGCACCCTCTAGCCATCTCATCCTCTCACTGTACCCAGAGCTGGTCAGGTGTCACCCAACCTCTCCGTGAGAACGTCTGCCACCAAATCAGGCCTCCTGATAAATCCGGGCGGACAAAGTGAGTGCGGTTTGTCCCATCAAGGTCCGAGGTTCTATTCGGCAGGAATCACTGACATGCATGCCCCCCCACCCGGGGGTGCACCCGCCCCAGAGGCTGGCAGGGGCCACGGAGGGCGCTGAAGGCGCTGCAGATGGAGGCCTCAGCGTGGCTCCTGCGTTTAGAGCTTCATCCGGGAACAGCAAACAAGTCACAGAGGAAAAGTCTAAAATATTAAACTTCCAAGCACCAGAGAACTAGTATAGCCAGAGTTTTGAAAGGTGCTGGGAAGTATTTACAGTCTGTTTCATAATGAATCAATATTCTTAACAAGACAAAGAACCCTTAAAGATCCATAAGAGAAAAGATAATTACCCAGCAGAAAATAAGGGCAAGATATATGAAATTATAAAAGAGGAAATTCAGTTGGCCAGTACACATAAAAAAGTGTTGACCTCAACAGTAGCCAAGAAACCCAAAAATAAGAGGACGTGATTTTATATTAAAGTGGATTTTCTGCTTTTTACACTTCTTATATTTTATGTATTATTTAATTTATTATATTATATATATATATATATATATATATAAAATATATCATGATAATCCCCATTAGTGAGGAAATTGTAAGTATCCAGGGCGTCTTTCCCTGCCAGGGAGAAGATAAGTTGTAAAGTCTTTCTAAAGAGGTTTTGACAGTAAGTAAGTGAGGTGAGGTGAAGTCGCTCAGTCGTGTCCGACTCTTTGCGCCCCCGTGGACTGTAACCTACTAGGCTTCTCTGGCCATGGGATTCTCCAGGCAAGAATATTGGAGTGGATTGCCGCCTGGTGGCTCAGAGGTTAAAGCGTCTGCCTCCAATGCGGGAGACCTGGGTTCGATACCTGGGTTGGGAAGACAGCAGGTAAAAAAGACTGAAAAATTGGAAAGCGGCTTGCATGGAGCAGATCCACTTCCAGGAGTTATCTTGAATGAATCACTGTGGCTCTGTCTTGCAACAAAGACACTTATCAGCTTTGCTAACACTAGGGAGTGTCCTGAGAAGCTGTTGAATAGGTGGTTCATCCCTACGCTGGACACTATACAGTCAGCAAATTGTGTGGCGTCAGGAGACATGTAGGGCTTCACCCTGTGGCTCAGCTGGTAAAGAATCCGCCTGCAATGGAGGAGACCTGGGTTCCGGCCCTGGGTTGGGATGGTCCCCTGGAGAAGGAAGCGGCTACCCACTCCAGTATACTGGCCTGGGGAATTCCGTGGGCTGTATAGTCCATGGGGTCTTAAAGAGCTGGGCACATGGGAGCGACTTTCATCGGCCTCTCCTCTCAGCAGAGACGCAGTGATGGGAGGGAGCAGGCGTGCAGCCCAGCGCGACCGCAGGCTGGAGATCAGTGTGTGCTTGTGTGGGTGACCCTGCCCGGAGAAAGGGCGAGGAAGGTGTCTGTGGACTAGAAGCGATGCGAGAGCCTCGAGCTCGCCTCCTTATGTTTATTGCTGCCTTTATTCCCCACGTTTCCCGCAAATGCCGTGTGTCACTTACGCGGTCTCAGAAAGGCCTCTGGGGCTTTTTGAGAGAGAGAGAGGAGGGCTCATGCCATGCACTCCTTCCTCCAGACTCTGTTCACCCTCCCACCCCGGTGCCCTGGTGAAGCCCACGCCCTCCCACAGACCCGCCCGCGCTGGAGCTTCCTCTCTGAGTCACAGCTTCTATTCCTCCGGTGCCTGCATCTTCCGTGAGCCCCACTCCCCATTCTGTCCCCAGTCCTCTGTATTCACACCGCAGTGCCTGTAATGCCACGATCATCCGATGTCTTCTCCTGGAACCGGCCGAGCTGGCCCCGCTGGGCTCCCTAGCAGAACCCTGGCCGGCTTGTGGGGTCTGGGGGCGGGCATCTTTCCGTTTTCCGCCCTTTATCTCCCGGGCAGATCGGCACAGGCGCTTAGCTCATCCTCTGCCCCCGCGGCCACCTCCGCCCTCGGTGTGGGTTCAGCCTCCTCATTCGTCTTTCTTTTCTGTTCTTCTCTCTGTACTGGGGATATCTGCTCTAAATCATGAACCATCAGATTTGTATTAATAGAAGCAAGTGGAGAAGATACAGTGAACAGGCAGTCCCCCTAGTCCAGACTCAGAGGGACCCAGAGAGGACCTTCTGGGGGAGCATATGTTCACCGGCCACTGGGACTCGAGATAGAAATCGCTCACCCCTCACTCCTGGCCTTCAGGAGGAACCTCACACGTTCAGGACCCAAGAAGAGGTTGACAGTGCTGGTGGTTTCCCACCTCCTCCCATCCGGCAAGTCAGATTCTCTGCAACCCTGGACCCTGGTTGTTTATAGCCTTCTCTGGGGTCTGAATTGTACCCGCAGCCTCCCAGCCAAGGGTCCCCAGGCTGAGCCCGGCTCTGAGCCTCACATTTCCTTTCCGATTCTGAACCACGATCGAATTTTCTCTGAGCCTGTCTTCTCTCACACCCGGGGCTGTGTTGGTGCATACTTCTGGCACATCCTGGAACCACCCTTGTCAGATGGCCCGATCCTTTGCAGGACGATGATTGAAATGTTTGTAAGTTTCCATCCACGCCGGCTGAGGTGGTCCTGAGGTGTCTAGGAGGGGAAGCCTGGGGCAGGCCCTCTCCTATGGGCCGCCCGTCCTCAGCAGCTCGCCCACGAGCACGCGGATGCAGCGGGCCGTGCTTGAATTCTCAATCTGAAACCACACATGCCTTTGCTGTAGAGACATAAAGAAACCAAGAGGTTAACGGCCGGGTTAGTCCCCGCCGTGGGCCTCCTGCATGAATCAGAGCCGACTGGGGAACAGGAGTGACTCAGAGCGACGGCTTTTTGTCTTCTGGCTGTGCAAATAAACAGAGCAAGAAGGCTTGAATGGGCGCCAGGAGCCCGGGGCAGGAGGCAGCACCCAGCTCCTGAGGGTCGGTCTGGGCAAGGGGACGAGCGGCCCAGGACGCCAGGACCCAGGCTGGGGCCAGGACCGCATGGGATGTGTCAGGGTCGCTGGCCTGGGCTGCTCTGCAGAGACGCAGGGCCCAGGGCCCCCCTGTCTGGGGTCCACCCGCCCTGGGTGCCTCCGGCCTGGCCCGCTCAGGCCCAGATGGAACACTGCTCCGTGCCCTGCACCCCACCTTCAGAACTGCCTTCTGGCACCTCCCCTCGAGCAGTGCCTTCTCTGGACTCCTGTGCCCTAAGGGATGGGTCCATGGGGATCAGAGGCCCCCAGGCAGCAGCCGAGTGAGACCAGGCTTGGGGGCGGCCTTGGTGGGGGTGCCTCTCACCCACAGTCCCAGCTTTGCGAGTGTGTGAGGGCTCCCCTCCAGATTGGTGTCAGGGGCAGAACCACACGGCTCAGGAGAAGCACAGGGAGCCAGGAAGCCCAGCGAGGGGCCCACTGAGGCCGTGAGAGCAGCACCTCCCTCCGGGTCCGGCACTTGACGAGCAGCGTTCGTTCTCCTCCTGCGGCCGCCCGTGAGTGGGCGCTGTCACTTTCAAGCCGAGTGGCTCTGGCTGAGGCCCGCCAGCTGTGGTGTGTGTGGCGCCCCCGACGCGCTGTGCTCCCCCACTGGCCCTGGCGCTGGAGCTCTCTCCAGCCTGACCCTCAGGATGACCTGAGCGCCTTGGGGACCACGGCTTGCTTATGGCCCAGCCCGAGGCCCGGCCTGTGTCTTGCACACGGGGCGCGTCTGCATGATGGAAAATACAGGCGAGGGGGTTGCGGGAGGGCCCTCTGTCTCCAACCAAGTGCACAAAGAAATCACGCTGCGTCTGTGACACAAAAGTGCATGTTCGTGTGACGGGATAAAGTGCTGGTGATGTGCAGTTCCCCGGCTGCTGGCTGGGGCCTTGGGCTTGTGGACGACAGAGCGGCGGCCTCATCCATCCTAGGAGCCAGTGATGGTTTGCGGGGTTAGGGGTGGGCTGTGACGTTGGAGGGGACCCAGCTCCTGAGCCGCTCTCTGCGGAGGGGGAGGGACAGAGAGCTGCCACAGCGCTTCCTAGTGGTGTCGGGGGGGGGGGGGGGGGGGGGGGAGGGGGGGAGGACATGGCT
>SJYC01149715.1:0-33378 GCA_006408675.1 Madoqua kirkii | reverse complement strand
GGGCCGTTGAGTGGTGATTTTTGATGGAGGAGACACACATCCGGATGTAGGGCTGGGTAACTGGTGAATTTTGGGTGTGACTGGTGACTTTCGGGAGTTGAGATGCTCTACGCTGTGTGATGCCTCCTCTGACCTCAGTGCACTGTCTCACACGCACACACACTCACCGGGCTCTCTACAGTGGCTTTGAGGGTCAGGGTCCGGCTCCTGGAGCGGGGCGGCTGCAATAGGAGGGAGGTGAGCCTGGGTAGCCGTAGAGAAGTCAGAAGATGCATTTTCTGTGGAGGCCACAGGACGCCCTGTGTGCCCAGGGGCACGGGGTGGGCACTGGGCAAGCTGCCAGCAAACAGCCTCCAGAGATGAGGCCAGGGCGGACAGACTGGCCGCCAGATGTGGGCTCCGGGCCATCCTGCTGCACCTGGGATGTGCCTCGAGCCCAGGGCTGAAACCCAGTAGCATCCTCACCAGAAAGAAGCTGGTGAGCAGGCTGAGTGGCCAGCGGCGGGGTGGCACCCCCGCCTCCGAGGTCTCTGGGCACGTCCCCAAGGGCCTGGATGATGTGGGAAGGAGGGCCAGTGGGACCCAGAAGGTGGGGTGTGCCAGGTGGCTGCCAGAAGGAGGGGGGGCCAGAGACGAGGCCCTGCCCTGCAGGACTGAGCCAGGAGGCGGGCTCGCTTCCTGCTTGAGTGAGGCTCTTTAAGTGGAATGAGAGGATGGCTGAAAGAAGGAACGGAGGTAGCAGATGCCCGGGGCAGCAGCTGGCACCCCTGGACCACCTCCCTGACAAGCACGCACCGGCACAGCACAGCGGGGACTGTGTCCCTGAGATGCAGGCCTGGATGCCGGGGCTCCACTGGCAGCACCAGCCCAAGGCTCCCGGGACTCAGGAGCCTGGGCATCGTCTGGCACATCGTCCTGTTTAGAGTGGGACTCAGTGGGGCTGAGAGCTGGTGGGCTCCAAGCCCCCAAACTCCCATCTGCCTAGAGCTGACCCCTCACCCCAGCACACGCTGGGCAAAGCTCCAGTCCAGTGGGTTTGGGGCAGAGATGACGTTGCAGATCTCAGCCAGGGGAAGGGGGGTGCTGAGTCACTCCATTCTGCCATCTCCAGCTGGCCCAGGGGAGCCCCTGGCCAGTCCCCCCAGGACAGAAGGTGCTGTCCTCTGGGATGGGCCGGGGCTCTGTCTGCGAGGCAAGCTGTGTTCTGAGTTGGCTGAGTCTCCGGGCCCCACGCCCCCACACTGTCATCTGTCGCTCACACGTGCAGAAGTGGCTAGCCGGGCTCAGCATGGATGGGACACAGGCTTGGCGAGCCCCTGCCTGCCCGGTCCTGCACCCACCAGTCCCCATGACAGTCCAGCCTCTGGGCGGGTGGTGCGGGGGAGACGTGGAGACGAGAAAGGATCAGAGGTGGTGGCTCAGCACGGTGGGGTGGGCCATGCTGACCATGGGCAGTCAGTCAGATGGCATGGAGTGGGGGATGCAGACACCTGAAGGTTGAGTTGTTTCCTGCAGAGGCCAGGGAGGACTCCACGGAGAAGTGGCTAGGCGGGCACGGCTCAAGGGGGAGGGGGCATCACGGGCTCGAGGGCACAGGACGGAGCCAGGCAAGTGTGCGAGGAGCTCTCTGGAGGAAGGGAGTCCGCGAGAAGCGCTGGCACCGGCTGCTGTTGCCGCGGCTTGTTTACCTT
This sequence comes from Madoqua kirkii, assembly GCA_006408675.1. Taxonomy (NCBI): domain Eukaryota; kingdom Metazoa; phylum Chordata; class Mammalia; order Artiodactyla; family Bovidae; genus Madoqua; species Madoqua kirkii. The sequence continues at coordinate 31,687 of SJYC01149715.1, read as the reverse complement.
GTGGAGACGGAATCTTCTCCTTCCAAAAAGAACAATCTGGGCTCTGGCAGTAAAACTTTCAGGAGACAGGCAAGGCAGGCAAAAATAGGCCGATGATCCTCCATCCACTGGAAGGACTTCTGTGCGGGACAGGACTCAACAGAGTGAAAAGGGAGCTCCAGATGGGAGACTATATGTGCCAATCGTGTGTTTGATTGAGTGACTGAACTGAACTGACCTAGGAAAAACTGAGTTTCTGTGAATCTGAAATCCATGGAATCATCTCTTAGCTGGTGACCCAGCCAGTCACCTAACCTCCCAACTCAGCTGGCCTTGTTCTTGGCAATGAGGGTATAGAAACTCTCATAAAGAGCCTGCAGGGGAGAGGGAGGTTTACTTGAGATACTGGATTTGGCTTTACTGTCTTTTATGTAGGAAGTGATGGGCACTAAGGCCACCCATGAAAGTAGGGGCTTCAGACACACCCCCAGGGAGTGGTCACTACTAAGCAGCAGAGTGCCTGGTGGTACAACTAGTGAATTACTAAGTGCCACTGAATTTACACTTTAAAATGGAGACTCGTTCATTGTATGTTACGTGAATTTTACACAGGGCCACTCTCAGAGCGTCACTGCTCTTTCAGGCACTTTGGGAATGTTTGCCTTCACTTCATGTTAGCCTCAGAAGTCTTTGTACTATTGACAGGGGCTTCTGTTGATCTGGAGTTTCACGTGGCAAACTGACCCTTTCAAAGCCTTGCAACCTTTCCAAAAGCCAGAGAAGGTGGGCAGTGTGATGGTTCTCCTCCATTCCCTAGTCTCTGGCCTGCCTTCCTCACTGCTACAGTCAGCTCAAGGAGCCCTGGTGGAAAAGACATGTTTCCCTGGTGGACTTGTAGCTGAGATTCCTCCACAGCACGGGCTCTGTTTCTCAAAGGACTATTGAGAGGTGCCGGATGCAAGAATCAAACTCTGCAGCTACCCAGTTCTATATCCACGATCGGGGTCTTGCAAGTGTTCAGGAAGGTGCTCTTCCTAAGGATCAGTGCAGAGTTCTGCATGATGCCAATTGTGACACTGATAGTAACATTCCAGTAAGAGGTGCTATAGCGTGTCCAACACGGGGGCACCCAAACGCTTCTGTCTAGGGACACCCCTGGTGCTGTAGTGGGTAAGAATCCCCCTGCTAAAGCAGGGGACACAGGCTTGATCCCTGGTCTAGGAAGATCCTACGTGCTGCAGAGCAACAAATGCCCCCGCGCCACAACTACTGAGGTTGCATGCCTTAGAGCCCATGCTCTGCAACAAGAGAAGCCCCCACAGTGAGAAGCCCGCACCTGCAAGGAAGAGTAGCCCCAGCTAGAGCAAGCACGCATGCAGCAGTGAAGACCGGCACAGCTAAGACTAAATAAAAGGATTCCACCTAAAGTGTCACGTAACCTAGTCAAGTGCTCCTTGCAGTGATTGTCCTGTGGCTCGTTGGTAAAGAATTTGCCTGCAATGCAAGTGGTGCAGGTTCGATCCCTGGGTCAAGAAGATCCCCTGGAGAAGGAAATGGCAATGCACTCTGCAGGCTTGCCTGGGAAATCCCATGGACAGAAGAGCCTGGTGGGCTACAGTTCATTGGGTTACAGAAGAGTCAGACGAATAAAGAGTTAGTGAATAAACAGTTAGTGAATAAACAATAAAAACGAGATATAATGTGCTGAAGCCTGAGCAACATTTGAGAGGACCTCAGCCATCCTAATGGAATAACTGTTCAAGGGTTCTATGCCGTGTTCTGCTGAACTGCCCCTGAAATGCCCTGAGCAGCACGCAGTGACACATCCAACATGGTGCTAAGCAAAATGCCTACAGCCCAACAAATGCCCATTTCATGGCCTGCACGGTGCCCAATAAATGGCCTTCCAACCCTAGGGGAAGCCTCTCTCCTGCCCACAGTACCCCAGGCAGTCCCCTAGGACTGTCTTGGTGGCCTCTTGATGATTCCAACCCCACTGCAGCCTCTCTGTAGGATCCTGGAGTCAGCAAAAAGCCACATAATATCATTTAATCAAAGCAAGCAACTTGTTCCAAACCTGAAGACAGACAAGAATATGTAAAACCCCAGATACTAATATAACAGACTTTGGTTTTATTTTGAGATTTCTTTTTACATTGTTTTAAAAATAGCATGCAATAAATACTCATTGTAAAATAAAACAATACAAGCACAGAGTACAAAAAATCAAGGATAAAGTGAAATTCTCTGTTCTTTTCCTCTCCCTTCCATCTCCCATAAAGCCCTCTTTCTAGAATTAGCCACCATTCATTTGGCTTGTGTCCTTTCAAATGTGTTCCATGTATTATTGCTCAACAAATATATTTTATACATATAATTCTCTCTCTTTTTACACATACTAGATAACACTGATTCATTCTTCTGAAACATTTTTTATTTAATATAATGTGATCATCTTTCCACATCTGTGCATAAGGGTTTACATCATCATCTTTGATTAATGCATATACAGAGGTATGATTATTTATTTAACCAGTCCTCTGTTAATGGCATTTACAGCATTCCCCTTTTTCACTGCTACAAACAACATTGATATGAACATTCTTTAAATTTTGACAATATCACATTACTCTCCAAAAAAGATGATAAAAACTTACACTTGACACAACTGACAAACACAGTGCAAATCTTTCCACTTCTTCTAGAAAGCCATCAATCAACTTCACTTTACAAGTTCTAGGAGGCAAAAGGTTCACAGCTCAAGTTTCAGGCTGAGTGGGAGGGCCGGTTCTCACTGGGATCGGCTACAGTTTCCACGTCCTACTACTTGTAAGCTGGAGGCCAGTTATTGGTGCTTGCTCTCAGCCTGGGGTCCAACCCCTCCTAGTTGCTCAGCACACAGGAGGCAGACTTGACCCACATGGTCATCAGGGTCTGAAGTGCTCCTGCTGCCCCCAGGCCTGTCTCCAGAGACCCTGGGAATGACAGGGCCTCCTCCAGTTCCCACAGAGCAGTCTTTCTGTCTAATAGGCTGATGTCCTGGTCCGTGGATTTCTCTTCAGTTCCCGCTTGGAAGGAACCCAGTGGCCACAGCTCCTCCCTCTTTTCTCTGCTCCTCCCAGCCCTGCTTCCTCCAGCTCAACCCAGCCTTAGCCCCAGCATCTTCACCACCAACAGTCGCTGAGATTCTTGAGATGTCCATTTCTCTACCTGCTGTCTTGGGTGAATAAAAATCCACCTCATCCTCTAGAATTGAGGATTTGGACACCTGACTCTAACTTATATCATAGCTGTGTGTTCATATCATATCATCTCTCTGTGTTCCCTTCCCTCCTGCAATTCCAGGGCCTCACATGTCATTGATTCATCAAACAAATATTTATTATGTGTCGTGGACATTTTCTATCAAAATTCCTAAAAGAACTTATATACACAGGAAGCTCTGTATTTTTAGTGCAATATGGAGGGCGAGATACTGAAATTTTATAAATGTATTATGACAGATTGGGTATAACCAATCCTTCTTCTGAAATAGATGCATTCTGAGGCAGTTACCGTTATAGTTCTCCATCCCATTCCATTGAAACTGTGTAATAATAGCCAAGATGTATTAAGTGTGTTGGTCAGCATGTCTAAGATGTGCTTATGTATCAATAATCCCCTCGACAAATAGGTGAAGATTTAAGGCTAAATGAATCACCTAAGCTTACCCAGGCTCTAATTAACAGAGCCAGGGTCCAAACCCAGGTATTTGATACTAGAACCTGCACTCTTAACCACTGTGACATTCTGCCTCTCCATAGCGGTTTTCTCCAAAAGATCCTTGGGCAAAAGTCCAAAAAGCTCATCAATGGCGGCTTGGGGAGGGCTGAAAGATGAGGGGGCGGGGCTTAAAATGAAAGCTACAGCCATGGGCTCTGGCCAACAGAGTCCCAAAGCAGATTTGATGATTTTCTGGCAGTGGGCACCACTGTATCTAGCATGTTCCAAAGATATGATGAGAGAGATCCTGAGAGGCTGATGTTGAGGACGCAGAGCTCTCTATTCTGTTCTGCTTCCAGGGGTCCAGCTGATGAAAGGTGGCCGTTCACATTTATTTTAAGCCTTATCATCTCCAGGCTTCACTGCATGGCAGTTAACATGCACTTAAATTTTAAGGGCAAGGACTCTGGGGTCAGAGTGTCTTGGTCTATCCAAGCCCCGGCTCTATGACTCTTCAGATGTATGACTTTGGGATAATTTACTTAACATATCTATGACTCCATTTCCAATGTGCAAAATGGTGGAAATAATATATTTCTCAGAGAGTTGTGAAGGTTTATGTAATGATGGAATGCATATAAACTACTTAAAGTGTACCAATAAATGTGAACTATTTCCATATGATATTGAAGACTGGCTGACCACTTTGGAACAGCTGAGGCCATGAACATAAAGCCACAACAAAAATATCTGTTCTTGGATAGGTGTGATGCAAGGTGCATTCAGAATGGGAGAAGATGGCAGTGGAATGGTAATTTAAGTGAAAATAACTATATTTGTGTACTAGGGCGCTTAACAAACACCACAGACTGAATAAACAGCAATAATTTATTGGCTTTTATTTCTAGAGGCTGGAAGTCCAAGATCAAGGTGTCAACAGTGTGGTTTATTCTGAGATCTGTGAGGGAAGGATCAGTTCCACAACTCTCTTCTAGGCATAGATGTGTCTGTATATCACCCATCCTCGATGTATGTCTCTGTAACTAAATTGCCCCTTTTTATAAAGATACCAATCATATTGGATTAGGGTCCATCTTACTGACCTCAATTTTAACTTGATTACTCCTGAAAAGACTGAATCGCCAAATAAGGTCACATTCTGAAGTCCTGAGAGCTAGCGTTTCAACCTATGAATATTCAAGTGATATAATTTAACCAAAAACAGCTACTAATGAAAAATGTTACCATCTATTGAATGACTGCCATGTCGCATTATAAATTCCAACTTATTTAAAATCAACAGCAATACAAACAGTTAATGCAGCTCAATATATGTATATGTGTGTATATATATATATATATATATAAAGTGAACAACCCAAACAAAAAATAGGTGGAAGCTCTAAATAGACATTTCTCCAAAGAAGATATTCAGGTGGCCAAAATGCACATGAAAAGATGCTCAACATCACTGATTATTAGAGAAATGCAAACCAAAACTACAGAGGTATCACCTCTCACTAACCAGAATGAGCCTCAACAAAAAGTCTACAAACAACAAATGCTGGAAATGTGGAGAAAAGGGAACTCTCCTACACTGTAGGTGGGAAGGTAAGTTGGTACAGTCACTATGGAGAACAGTATGGAGGGTTCTTTGGAAAACTTCAACTACCATATGACCCGGCAGTCCCACTCCAGGGCATATTCTCAGAGAAAACCTTAATCCAAAAAGATGCACACACCCCAATGTTCACTGCAGCACTACTTGCAATAACTAAGATATGGAAAAGACCTAAATATCCATTGACAGAGGAGTGGATAAAGAAGACATGGTACACACATACAACAGAATATTAGTCATAAAAAAGCAAAATAATGTCATTTTCAGCAACAGGTTGGACTTAGAGATTATCATATTGAGTGAAGTTAGTCAGACAAAGACAAATATCACTTAAATTGTGGAATCTAAAAATAATGGTACAAATGAACTTTTTTTTTGCAAAACAGAAATAGAGTTGCAGATAGAGAAAACAAACTTAAAGCTGTGTGTTTGCTAAGTCGCTTCAGTTGTGTCTGACTTTTTGCAACCTTATGGACTATATAGCCCATCAGGCTTCTCTGTCCATGGATTCTCCCATCAAGAATCCTGGAGCAGGTTGCCATGCCCTCCTCTAGGGGATCTTCCCAACCCAGGGATTGAATCCATGTCTTTCACATCTCCTGCATTGGCGGGCGGGTTCTTTACCACGAATGCCACCTGGGAAGCCCGCAAACTTAAAGTTACCAGGAAGGAAATGGGGGAGGGATAAATTGGGAGATTGGGATTGATACATATATACACTAATATATTTAAAACCGATAACTAATAAGGACCTCTGTATAGCACAGGACACTTTACTCAACATTCTGTAATGACCTACATGGGTAAAGAATCTAAAAAAGAGTGGACACATGTATATGTATAACAAATTCACTTTGCTGTACAGCAGAAAGCAACACATTGTAAATCAACTATACTCCAATAAAAATTATTTTTAAAAATTCATAGGCAATCTTCAGCTATTTGCTAAGAAAATCAAGATTCAGATTTTATCCAAGATTAAACACCTAGCTAGTCACCAGTAGATCAGGATTTGGATCAGGACTGTCTGATTTCAAGCTCGTGCTCTTTAATAAATACCATATAATACTATTCCTTTGCATTGGTTCCTAACTAGCCAGTGACTTGGGATCATTCCTCTGAAGGTGGAAAGGCTTATCTAATCCTGTTCCCACTTCTAGAGCTCCTTTGCAAGAAAGCGGACTTAGTTCTGTTCCTACACAAATCCATGGGGGCTTCAGAAAGTCTAGCAGAGCAAACTAGCAGAGCAGGAAGAAGCCTGTGATGTCATTCAATCCATCCCCTGCTTTATCAGTGAAGAGGAAGGTCATACAGGAAGAAAGGGACAGTATAGAATCTGTTCTCTACCCAGCACTGCCTTAGCCATAAAAAATTCTGAACTTTGTTAGATGATCCAAATTATTTAGCAAATTGTTTAACAGATTTAAGCCATTTATACAAAATCAGAGATGAATCAGTTTTAATCAAACAATCTGATACTGTACAAAATAGCCAGGGGTAGGTCTGTATTGCAAACATCCTCCAGCTTTAAACAAATTAAATGGAATGATAGCCAGCCCCTGTATTTGTCACAAGAAATATTCAGTTTCTTAGATAGTTTATTTTCTATGTCAATGCTTTAGATAATAAGAAACGGAAAAGGTAATCTGTTCTTGTCATGGGAATTGTTACATAAAAAAATGAAGAAACACATCAAATTTCTATACCCATCCTCCAGACTGTAAATCTGGTGTTTTTCCATAATAGCATCTATCGTCTCTCAGTCAACAGCTCTGGGCACAACCACCTGGCCAGGTTCTGGGGCAAATGTCCTCTGCCATGCTGGCTTTCTCTGTCCCAGAATGCAGCCTGAGTTTCTTAAGAATATCAATCAGACAAAATATCAACAGATTTGAGACAGCAACATGACTGCAAGGCTGGTAGGGACAGGTGCGATTCCATGAAAAGAGTCAAAGTTCTAGTAGTTCCAGACCCAACTTCGCCTCTTAGAAACAGTACAACTTTCAGATCCTTTAACTCTCTAAAACTCAATTTCCCCATCTTTAAGATGAGAGAAATATTAATAGTTGCCTGCAGGACAGCTTGTGAGGTTTAAACAAGATGACTGTTGAGAAAATGCACAGCACAGGGTCTGGCACTTAGTAGGAGCTTAAATCTTTTTTTTTTTTAATTGAAAACATACGGCACATAACTTTGTTTCCTCTAAAACTGATCTGGGATAATCTATTTCTTCCTTTCTTCACATACAAATAGGAAGGAATTGAGACGGTCATGGGGTCTAACATGGTCAATCTCTGTTCTAATGCTGCCACCTGCTGCCAAAGAGCCGACATCCCATGCTGTTATTTCAAGGGTTGCCCGGAAACAATGGGATGTGACTAGACACATTCCTCACCAGCATACTTCACTTCGTTTCCATCCTTCAGACCTGGACCAAGGACACCCTGGCCTTATCTGATCCTGAGGTTACAGCTGAACTTCCTTAGCAGGAAGGACTTTTCCGACAGAGCCTGACATTTCCCAATACATATCATTTTCCAACACTCGGAACACAAGGACAGCCCTGGGCTGAGCCACACTGAAGTCAAAAAGTTGTGTGCTCCCCTGGTGATGCAGTAGTTAAGAATGCACCTCGCAATGCAGGGGACACAGGTTAAAACCCTGCTTGGAGGACTAAGATCCCACAGGCTGTAGAGCAACTAAGCCTGTGAGCCACAACTGTCAAGCCCACAGGCCCCAGCTAGAGAGCCGGTGCACAGCAATAAAAGATTCCACACAATGCAACTAAGACCCACTGCTGCCAAATAAGTACATGATTATTTTTTTTAAAGTGATATACACCATGCATGTTCTGCTGAAGCTGAATAATGTGACCCACACTGGATTCTATAAAATTCAGATTATCTACCAATGCTTAAATATCACATTTCACCTGAAAATGTGGACTTTCAGATTGTTAAAAATCTAAGGTTATGGCAACATGACCCACAGTTAGCTAGAGCTGAGTAGCAAATGCCCCTTTAGCCTGAGCAGACCTCGACCAGTTTGGCACTACTCATTCCCATTGGATCTTAGGCTTGACCCGTCTCACTTGGTAAGATGACCTTGTTGACCCCTAGTCCCAGCTCTACACAAACTGTTGTCTCCCTTACCTCCACCACAAAGTCTTGTGGAGAATAGAGTGGCTAAACAGAGTAGGACTGATTTACACTTTCAAGTAATCATAATGATTAGCAATTACCAAGTATTTCGTTTACATCAGGCACAGAGAAGAGCATTTTGACCCAAACTTTTGACCTCAAAAATATTTTCATCCCATTGTGTATTTAGATCTGATGAAATATAAAATCACTAACATCCAAATCATAATAAATATTATTTGCAGAAATTATCTATCCAAAACCAACACTGCAATGGCAAAAACTTCAAACAAGAAAATATATTATTGATTTTTAAATGACCAAAAGAATCACATCCTGGTGGTCCAGTGATTAAGATTCTATGCTCCCAACACAGGGGCCCAAGGTTCAGTCCCTGGTCAGGAAGAGCCCACATGCTGAGTCCATAACCCCTCCCTACCCTCGAAAAAACAATCACTTCTTCTAGGTATTACTGAAAACAATAAAATATGAACTCAAAATTTTATGTGATAAAATAGAATATTCTTCAAAAAATTTTAATCTGATCATTTGACCCATGGGTATTGTACTTGTGAAAAGTAATGGCCTTGGAAATTCCCTGGTTGACTAGTGGTTAGGACTCAGGAACCAGTTTCTATCCCTGGCTGGGGAACTAATCCCGCAAGACATGCTATGTGGCAACCCTGCCTCCCACCAAAGAACATACCCCAGACCAACCAAACAAAAAGCAATGACCAAAAAGAAAACTCACAGTAACAAGTTATAACCAGTCAAACTCAGTGGGGAAAAAAAGGTAATTAGTTGGGTCTTTGTCAAAAAATCTAGATGGAAAAGAATTTATCTTCATGCAAATAATTTCAGAAAAATAAAAATTTTACTGGAAAAAAAAGTAAATATAATCAATAGAAAATTCTTGATGCAATATTTGGCTTACTAACTGCCCTCTCTACCCAATACCACAGAAAATTCATGTCAATAACCCAACATGAATCTGTCCATATATTTCTCCATATTTATGTAATGTCACATATTCATATTATCATTGGGGAAGCTTTTCATTGTTTCTCTTATAGAAATTGGATTTGTATTATCTACATTTCAGGCTAGAGATAGCATGGAACATTTCATGCAAAAATGGGCCCAATAAAGGAAGGAAATGGTAGGGACCTAAAAGAAGCAGAAGATATTAAGAAGAGGTGGCAAGAATATACAGAAGAACTATACACAAAAGATCTTCATGACCCAGATAACTTCATGACCCATGGTGTTATCACTCACCTAGAGCCAGACATCCTGGAATGCGAAGTCAAGTGGGCCTCAGGAATCATCACTACGAACAAAGCTAGTAGAGGCGATACAGTTCCAGTTGAGCTGTTTCAAATCCTAAAAGATGATGCTGTGAAAGTGCTGCACTCAATATGCCAAAAAATGTGGAAAACTCAGCAGTGGCCACAGGACTGGAAAAGATCAGTTTTCATTCCAATCTCAAGGAAAAGCAATGGCAAAGAATGCTCAAACTACCACACAATTACACTCATCTCACACACTAGCAAGGTAACGCTCAAAATTCTCCAAGCCAGGCTTCAATGATACATGAATCAAGAACTTCCAAACATTTAAGCTGGATTTTAAAAAGGCAGAGGAACCAGAGATCAAATTGCCAACATCCGCTAGATTATTGAAAAATTAAGAGAGTTCCAGAAAAACATCTACTTCTGCTTTACTGACTATGCCAAAACCTTTGACTGTGTGGATCACAACAAACTGTGGAAAATTCTTGAAGAGATGGGAATATCAGACCACCTTACCTGACTCATGAGAAATCTGTATGCAGGTCAAGAAACAACAGAACTGGGCATGGAACAACGGACTGGTTCCAAATTGGGAAAGGAGTACATCAAGGATGTATATTGTCACCCTGTTTATTTAACTTATATGCAGAGTATATCATGTGAAATGCCAGGCTGGATGAAGCACAAGCTGGAATCAAGATTGCTGTGAGAAACATTAGTAACCTCAGATACACAGATGACACCACCCTAATGGAAGAAAGTGAAGAACTAAAGAGACTCTTGATAAAAGTGGAAAAGGAGAGTGAAAAAACTGGCTTAAAACTCTACATTCAAAAAGCTAAGATTATGGCATCTGGTCCCATCCCTTCATGGCAAATAGATGGGGAAACTGGAAGACTTTGACAGGGAAACAATAATGCAAAGAACTGACTGATGTGAAGAACCACCTGATCTGAAGAACTGATTCATTTGAAAAGACCCTGATGCTGGGAAAGATAGAAGGCAGGAGGAGAAAGGGATGACAAAGGATGAGATGGTTGGATGGCATCACCAACTTGATGGACATGAGTTTGAGTTTCCTTTGATGGGGAAACAATGACAGACTTTATTTTCTTGGATTTGAAAATCACTGTAGATGGTGGCTACAGCCATGAAATTAAGAGATGCTTGCTCCTTGAAAGAAAAGCTATGACCAACCTAGACAGCATACTAAAAAGCAGAGACATTGCTTTGCCAACAAAGGTCCAACTAGTCAAAGCTATGGTTTTTCCAGTAGTCATGCATAGATGTGAGATTTGTACCATAAAGGAAACTGAGTGCCAAAGAATTGATGCTTTTGAACTGTGGTGTTGGAGAAGACTCTTGAGAGTCCCTTGGACTGCAAGGAGATCCAACCAGTCAAACCTAAAGGAAACCAGTCCTGAATATTCATTGGAAGGACTGATACTGAAGCTGAAACTCCAACATTTTGGCCACCTCATGCGAAGAACTGACTCATTTGAAAAGACCCTGATGCTGGGAAAGATTGAAAGCAGGAGGAGACGGAGATGACAGAGGATGAGATGGTTGGATGGCATCACCAACTTGATGGACATGAGTTTGAGCAAGCTTGTGGAGTTGGTGATGGACAGAGAAGCCTGGCATGCTGCAGTACATGGGGTCACAGAGTTGGACACAAATGAGTGACTGAACTGATTGACTGACATTTCTGGCATCTTGTTTTTCTCACTTTATGTTATCCTACAGTTTACAGTGTGCTGGGTGGTCCCTGGCTCTGTCTCTTGCTTCAGTGGTGTTTTACTAGAACAGACCCAGCAATGCCCCATCCTCCAGCCTCCAGCCCCCCTCCAAACTTTCTTCCAGTCTCAACCTTGGGAACCAACCACTCAGCTCTCCTTGGCCTCCAGGACCAGCCAACACCATTTTTTGAATTTAACTCATTACCAGTCAACCATGAGCTCCCAGATTCCTGAGAATTATTCCACCAAAATGAAGGCTGCTGTCAACCGCCTGGGTCATTATGCACCTGCCAACCTTCTACACCTACCCTTCTCTGGGCTTCTATTTCCATGATGACAGTGTGGCTTGGGACAGTGTGTGTCACTTCTTCCATGAATTGGTGGAGGAGAAGCTCAAGGATGCCGAGTCTCTCTTGGAAATGCAAAACTAGCATGGTGCCACGTCATTTTCTAGGACATTCAGAAGCCATCAGCAATGAGAGCAGAAAAACCCGGGATGCTATGGAAGCCATGTTCTCAGGGGTAAGAACCTTAATGTTTCCAGGCTCTTTTGTATCTGCATGCCCTCAGTTCTGCCCGGGCAGATTCCACCTATGTGACTTCCTGGAGAGCCACTTCCTAGGTGAGCAGGTGAAACTCATCAAGAAGATGGGCAACCATATGACCAACTCAAGCTGAGCCGGGTGAGTATGTTTTCGAAAGGCTCACCTCTAGCGTTCCAGGAGCCTCCAAAGCTCAGAGCCTTTGAGGAACACTTCTGGCATCAGGGCTTCTCTTGAAGCTCTTCTCTGTGCTGTTCAGCAGCTTTTTAACCTCCCTGGAGCCCTCTCCCAAGCCTTGGACCAAAGGAGAACAATAAAGATTTTGCAGCCACCCCTCTCCAAAAAAGACAAAGGGAGAAAACAAAAAAGCACAATGTCTTACAGAAACCCTTCCAAATCAGAATGAGTTCATTTGTATAAGAGAAAGACTTTAAGAGGGATTGCTAGATTGAAGAAAAGATATGTTTTATTTTTAGAAGATCTCTTTACAAACCAACTGATATAATTCATATATCCCTTGGCAAAGTGTGCAAGTACTTTTTTCTCTGTGGCACTACTGTTTCTAACCATCAGGTACAGGTAATGAATAACCTCATTGTTACTGTAATTTGCATTTCTCTAACTTCTAATGAATTTGAGCACTTTTTCATATGTTTACTGGCAACTGAATTTGTTCTACCACACAAATGCCTCTTTATATGACTAGGCCATTTTTTATTGGATAGTTCATCTTCACCCTGCCATTGTTAAAGTGTTCCTGGTGTATTTTTCATTACACATTTTCTACCTATCACTTGCATTATAATTATTCTTTCCAAATTTGTCATCTATTTACTTTGCCCATGATATCTTTGCCATATAAGAGTGTGAATTTTTATATAGTTAAAAAACAGTTAAGCTTCTGGTTTAAAAGATCTTTCTTCATCCAACTCTCAGAAAATCTAAGAATGTAACCTCCCAGAGTACCTTGCAAGATATTATAGTTTAATTTTTTTATAGTTAGTTTTTACATCAATCCTTATTTTAAAATATACATAAGATAGGGAGTCCAAATTTTTCTTCCAAATAGATAGCCAGCTTTGCCAAGATCATTCATTATAGAATGAAGCCTTTTCCCAAGGAACTAAACTATCAACTTTCTAATACAGAAGCTGCTTATACATCCCAGGTCCTATTTCTAGAGTTTTTATTCTATCTTACTGACCTAGCTATCTATTCCTATGCCACTAAAGGATTTAATTTATAGTACGTTGGGGTTGCACAGAGTCGGACATGACTGAAGCGACTTAGCAGCAGCAGCAGCGTGTTCTACCATCTTGTAAATCCTTTCTCAGTAGTCCTTTTATCATATTTTTCTGGGTCATCTTTGGGCATTTATTTTTCTGTATAAACTTTAATATCATTTTATTGAATCCTCCTCACTCCAAAGCCACTGAAATCCTAATTACATTTTTAAAAATGCATTAAAACCATATAATAATTTTGGAAGAATTAGCCTTTTAATTGTCTTCCCTTTCAAAAACATGGTATTTCTATTTGTTTATATCTTATGTCCCTCTATAAGACACACAACTTTTTTTTAACTTTTTATTTTGTATTGGAGTATAGCCTATTAACAAACTATGTTGTGATAGTTTCGGGTGAACAGCAAAGGGACTCAGCCATACATTTACATGTCTCCATTCTCCCTCAAACTCCCCTCTCATCCAGCCTGCCACACAACATTGAACAAAGTTCCACATGCTATTCAGAAGGCCCTTGTTGGTTATGCATTTTAAATATATCAGTGTGTACATGTCCTTCCAAACGCCCTATCAGTTTCCTCCATTCTTCCCCCACCCCCTAGGCAACCATAAGAGACTTCATTCTCTAAGTCTGTGAGTCTCTTTCTGTTTTGTAAGTCAGTTCGTTTCTATAATTTCTTTTTAGATTCCACATATAAGGGATGCCATCCAGTATTTCTCCTTGTCTGTCAGGCTTATTTCACTCAGTATGACAACCTCTGGGTCCACGCGTGTTGCTGCAAATGGCATTATTTCATTCTTTTCAATGGCTGAGTAATAGTCTATTGCATATGTGTACCTTGTCTTCTTTATCCATCCCTCTGTCAATGGACACTTAAGTTCCTTCCATGTCCTGGCTACATAAGGCACACAACTTCTAATGAATTATTTGCTTCATATAAGTCCTATACCTTTCTTGTTAAATTTCTTTTTATTTGATAATTTTGTTGTTACTACTTTTTTACAATCCCTTTTGTAGCTGTTTATATTTATAATTGATTAAACTTGCTGATTTTTATATATTTATCTTGCAGCTAGAAGCTTAGCCAAATTATCTTATTAATTCTAAACAGTTTTTTATTACAGCATCCTGGATTTTTCATGTATATAATTATACGTTCAGAAAAAGAGATTATTCTTCTCTGCTTTCCCACTGTTTTTACTGTTTTATTTATCTATTATATTTGCAAGAACCTCCGAGTCAGTGTTAAACAGTAATGGTGAGAGTTAGCATTTCTGTCTAGTTTTTGGTTTGAACTGAAATTTATTTTATTGAGAGTTTTTTGTTTTGTTTGTGTTAGGAATAGTTGCTAAATTTTCAAATGTCTTTTCAATTGATATGTTAATTTTTTTCTTTAATTTGTTGATTAATGGACTATGCTGATAGATTTCCAGTACTGAATGATATTTGGATTCTTAAAATAAGCTGTACTGATTTTACTATACTTAGATACATTAATAAATTCTTACTAATATTTTAGAAAATTTGCATCTACATTCATATGTAATCATCTTCTATGACCTAAACTAGTTTATAAAACATTTGTATTATATATGCTTTAAAAATGAAGGAAAAAAAAACTTGCTTGTAAATCTGTCTGATCCTGTTGTCTTCTTCCATCATAGCTTTTTAATTACTTTTCAGCATCTTGTATGGTAGTTGGTACATTCATATTCCTCACTTCCGTTTATTACTTTTGTGGGTTTATATGCACAGTTACTTTAATCTCCATCATTTCCAATGTTACATACTTTTGGGCTCTTTTTTCTTTAATCACAGAATCAGGTTTGAACTCGTCTTTCTGCTTCCAGTCTGAGTCCTCATGCCCCAGCACCATGCTATACCCTTAGAGGTTAATTAAGGCTGAATCTGTAAATGATTTTGACTTATTTGATTAAAACAATCAGTCAACTGCAAAAGTTAGATTCCTGCGAAGTTTAAATTATTCTAATTTTTACCTAAAATAGCTATCTTGACATAAGTAGAATCATCAATAATATAGTCATGCTTGGCAAAATCTTGGAGGATTTGAATCACCTTCACTTGATAAGTAAACTCATTGTTTACTTTCATGCTAAAACTAGTTATTGTTTCTTTAATAATTCTATTTATTCATTTATTTACTTTTGGCTGTGCCGGGTCTTTGTTGCTACGCAGGCTTTTCTCTGGTTTTGAGAATTGGGGCCTACTCTCTAGCTGCAGCGAGCAGGCATCTCATTGTGGTGGCTTCTCTCGTGGAGCACAGGCTGTAGGACGCACAGGCATCTGTAACTACAGTGCATGTGCTCAGCAGTGGCAGTTCCCAGGCTCTAGAGCAGAGGCTCAATAGTTGTGGCTCATAGGCTTAGTGCAACTAAACACCAGAATAGGCTTAGCTGCTCTGGGGCATGTGGAGTCTTCCTGGACGAGGAATTGAACCTGTGTCTCCTGGATTGACAGGTGGATTCTTTACCACTGAGCTTCCAGGGAGGCCCCTAAAACTAGCTTTTGACCAGCACAAATATTTCCATAGAAGAAAGCAAAACCCCCTTTATCTGAGACTATGATTACTATTTAATTCTTGAAAATGGTGTTCAAACCAGCATGAAATTCCATTCACTTTAATAAAATACTACCTAATTAGGAAGAAACTTTACTGTTATCTCTAGGGAAATATTAACATCACTAAAAAGAGCATACAGTTGAGAAAACTGCATGTACATTTATAATTTTGTTCCCTTCTGAATATGAGACACTATTTAATTAAGATTATTACTATCTTTAAAGCTTTCTCTCAAAGGAAATGTTCTTCATTCTAAGCTACACATCTTCTTTGGAGGGTAAAAAAAAAAAAAAAAAAGGAGTTTTAAAAGAAATCCTGAGATTCTCTGAGTGTATATGCTCTGGTTACATCCGAAGAAGGACTTCCTTCCTCTTTTCCTCATTATATTTCTATAGTATAGCACAAATCAGGGCTGCTTGATCTGCCTGCTTTCTTTCTTTCTGTGACAATTCTTTTCATGAGCAAACTGGAGAAATAAACCAACTCATCATCAGTTCAGGCAAAAACAAAAAAGAGTGTGGGGCCAGGCAGGAGGGTACAGAAAAGTCCACCCTCTGTACTTGGGCATGGACACATGCTACTGCTCAGACGTCCCTTTTGTTTGCCCTCAACACAAACATTTCCTCTGCCCTTGTGGTCCATCTATTTCAGTTTGTCCCACGCTCTTCTGTTTCCCTTCCACTTCAGAGTTCCACCTTCTGATTCTGCTATCTTATATATAATCTGGTCTCTGCTAAAATGGTTTCCCAAAGGTCAGCTTCCCTGTTGCATATGGAATTATGTCCCCACAGAATTCGTATTTTCCAGTACTAACCACCAGTAGAACTGGGGTCACATTATTTAGAAATGGGGTTGTTGCAGATAAAATTAGTTAAGATGAAGGCATACTGGAACAGAATGGGCCCATAATCTAAAATGACCAGTATCCTAATAAAAAGGGAGAATTTGAACACAGCATCCACACAGGGAATACACCATCTGATTGTATTTACAACCCAAGGAATGGTAAGACTGCCAGCAAATCACCAGAAGCATGTAACAGATTCTTTCTCATCCACTCAGAAGGAACCAACAATGCCAACACCTTGATCTTGGACTTCCAGTCTCTAGAATTATGATTCACTACATTTCTGTTGCTTAAGCCATCTAGTTTGTGGTACTGTTAAAGAAACCTTGAACACAAGCATGCTAAGTCACTTTGTTGTGTCCAACTCTGTGCAACCCTATGGACTGTAGGCCCCCAGGTTCGTCTGTCCATGGGATCCTCCAAATGAAAATGGGAGTGGGTTACTATGTCCTCTTCCAGGGAATCTTCCCAACCTAGGAATCAAACCTGAGTTTCTTACATCTCCTGCAATGGCAGGAGGGTTCTTTACCACTAGTGCCACCTGGGTAAATCCAGAAGCCTTAGCAAACTGTATATTCTCCTTCCAAATTTAATGGGTTTGTTTCTCATAATATTTTTTATTCATCTTTGTCCCTCTCTTTTATATATATATTTATCTGCAGAGTTGTGGTACTTTCACTTAAAACACCTACCTGAGTTGACCACAGGTTTCCCAGGTGGCTCAGCGGTAAAGAATTCACCCGCAACGCAGGACGCATGTGTGAGTGCTCCATCACTTCAGTCGTGTTTGTGATCCCATGGAGTGGGCCCCCAGGCTCCTCTGTCCGTGGGGTTTTCCAGGCAAGAAAATTGGAGTGAGTTGCCATTTCCTCCTCCAGGGGATCTTCCTGACCCAGGACTTTAACCCATTGCTGCAATGCTCACCGCCTAAAGAACAATATCCTAACTTCCTACACAGACCATAAGGACCCCTAGGATCTAGTTTCGATCTATCTGATCTCTTATGGGCACTGAGCAAAACTTGCAGCAGTCCTATACACACTCGGGCTTTTCTGCCACCTGGCATGCCCTCTGCATCTCTAATCCTTTAAGTTGAATGCACATAATTCTTGCTCTAAAAATTTACTCCAGATAGTTCGCTGATTAATGAATAACTCTCCCTTCTCTGAATTTACTTTACAGTTTATTTATATTTATCTTGCATCATTATTATTTTCCACCCTCTATTTCAGTTACTGATCCATAGGTCTCATATCTCCTATAGACTATTAGTTCCTCGAGGGCAGGGATCATGATTTATCTTAGAATTTCCCATAGCACATAACACAGGATTTAGCAAATTGGCTTACTTTTTAAAGTCTCTAAGTGAATCAATGTACTCACCTAAAAGATAACTAAACTTCACAAAACTCAGAGCAGGTAAACCTTGAAAGTAGATAAAAATCACCAGGAGGACTGGCTCAACTGTGTCACATTCCAATCCTGTCAAAGGTTGTCATTAGGCACGGCCATCCTGCTTTATGTTCCTGTGGAACATTCCAGGCTATACCACCTCACCATTCCCACCACGCCTTGGAAATTGACAACATGTCATTATCCTTCAGGTCTCAAAGTCCACAAGATGCTAGGTGGATGCCTACACCCCTTTGCAGTGGTAACAAGATAACTGGTGCTGAAGTTCTTTGAACTCAGCAACATCCATTTACCTAACAGGGTTATGAGCATTCCCTCGCCAAGAGTCCAACTCTGGGAGGCTTCTACAAGTCCCTGAGGCCTGGATGTTTAGCAAGTCCTCAGGAAAGATGAGAGAAAAACTTCAAAGTCTTGATTTCCAATTCCAAGACACGGGAAAACTTGGCCATCTCAACTGACCATTCACCTGGGTGTACAGCCAGGGACAGACCCCCAGGGCCCAATGAGAAGTGAGTGCTTATCTTGTGTCTGCAGATCTGAGAATCCCTGGAGTGAAACTTAAGTGAATGGTAATGTTTCCAGGAAGGAAAAGGGCTAAATCGGAGGCTCAGAGAATCAGCTGGTAGTTTGCCTTTTTAACCAGATCTAGTTACTTTCTGAAAGGCAAGCAGTCAAGAAGCTATTAGAAATCTTATACCAGCTTTACAATATTATTGTGTAATGCTGTTAATATTAACTGGGCTAATAAAAATAAGTACAGTTTGTTGTTGTTCAGTCACTATGTTGTGTCCAACTCTGCAGGCCCATGACCTGCAGCACAACAGGCACCTCAGTACTCCATCTCCCAGAGTTTGTTCAAATTCATGTCCACTGATTCAGTGATGCTACCTAACCATCTCATTCTCTGTTCCACTCCCTCCGCCCCCCATCCTCCAATCTCCTTCTGCCCTCAATCTTTCCCAGCCTCAGGGTCTTTTCAAATGAGCCAGCTCTTACCATCAGGTGGCCAAAGTATTGGAGCTTCAGCTTCAGAAACAGCCCTTCCAGTGAATAATCAGGGTTGGTTTCCTTTAGGATTAACTGGTTTGATCTCCTTGCAGTCCAAGGGACTCTCAAGAGTCTTTTCCAGCACCACAATTTGAAAGCATTCTTCAAATTCTTCAGCGCTCAGCCTTCTTTATGGTCCAACTCTCACATCCATGCATGACTACTAGAAAAACCATAGTTTTGACTACATGGAACTTTTTGGCAAAGTGTCTCTGCTTTTTAATATGCTGTCTAGGTTTGTCATAGCTTTCCTTCCAAGGAGTGTCTTTTAGTTTCATGGCTGCAGTGACCATCTGCAGTGATTTTGGAGCCCAAGAAATTAAAATCTGTCACTGTTTCCACATTTTCGCCTTCTATTTACCATGAAGTGATGGGACTGGATGCATGATCTTAGCTATTTTTTTTTCCTCTTGAGCATACACTACATACCAGACATGTACTTTCTTGTCTATATTTTACACCAACGGATCCTCATGCTGCTCTGGTCAAAGATTATGATTATTAGGAAACTAAGGTTCCGAATGATAAATAATGTCCAAAGGTCACACAGCTTCTAAGTGTCAGACATTCCAAGGTGGAGTCGAAAGCAACAGCAAGGCCAGAGAGGTGAAGGAAAGCAAGGTATTTACAGGGACCTACAAGCACCCGGGTGTTCCTGGCATAAAACATGGTACCAGGAGAGAGGAGTTGCCCTCATATTCTGCATTAGGCAAATTACTATCTTGCAGATAACTGGGAGCTTCAGAAGAGTTTCAAGCAGGAGAGTAACACATTAGACTTAGGTCTTGGAAACTGAGATGAAGAATGGATTGGAGGGGACAGATGGAACACAGGGGGATGCGCTGAGAAACTGTATAACTAATTCTGGAAAGAGACAATGACACCTTTGTGCCTTTTCCATCTTTTTGATGATGGAGGAAAAGCACTGGAACAGAGAAATACTTGCAAGATAAATCAGTAAAATTAGGGAAGTATTACATAAAGTTTCAGCTGATGACATCATGACCTCTTCTACTGTACTTCACACTTATATATCCAGTGTCTTGTGGATGACACATGAGTATTATGCCAAATTATGCAGGAGACACAAGAATGAACAAAACAATGATCACTTTCTAGTTGGGACAGATAATGCCAATCAACATAAAATTATCTGATAGATAAAAATGTTATGGAAACAATTAAAATAAGGTGATATGATAGGCACGTTTAGAATGATTGATCAGGGAAACCTCTGTGAAGAGATGCCATTTAGGCTTTCTAAGACCACATGAAAAGTCAGGGGAAAGAATTGGCTTACTGAGCTGGAAGAATCCAAAGCAGGCTAGTGCAGATGGAACAGAATGGGCAAAGGAGAAATGGAAACAAAAAGATATCAGAGAAGTAGACAACATAGGACTTTAAAAGTAAGGTTAAGAAATTAAAGTAATGAAATATCAAGGGAAGCTCATACTTCCCAAGATAGGTAGAAGATTTTAATCAAGGGAGTGCAAGCAAGCATGCATGCTAAGTCACTTCAGTCGTGTTTGAGTCTTTGCAACTCTATGGACTGTAGCCCTCCAGGCTCCTTTGTCCATGTGATTCTCCGTGCAAGAATACTGGAGTGGGTTGCCATGCCCTCCTCCACGGGATCTTCCCAACCCAGGGATCGAACCTTCTTAATTCTCCTGCATTGGCAGGCGGGTTCTTTACTACTAGAGCCACCTGGGAAGCCCAATCAAGGGAGTATTCTTACCTAATTTAAGCTGCTAAGTAAGCACTCTGGCCTCTATACAGAAAACGTAGGCAGGACAAATATGAAAGTAAAGAAATGTTGTAGTCGTTCACTGAGAGATGATGGTGGCTTGGAGAAAAGAGAATGAATTAAGGATTTGTTCTGATAGATTAAATGTGAAAGGTAAGAAAGTAAGAATCCAAAGTGATTTTTTTCTTTTGCTTGGGCAAGAATACAGAAGACTGTGTCGGAGCAGTTTGACAAGAAGAAATCAAGAGCTGGGTTTTCAACATGTTGAGTTTGAAATTTCTTTTAGAGACCCAAAGGAAAAATGCTATGTAGGCAGCTGGAAATACAAGGCTGGAATTCAGGAGAGAATCTGAAGATAGAAATGTACATTTCAGAATGATCAGCCTACAGATGGTATTTAAAGCCACGGGACTGAATGAGACGTCTTAGTGAATAAGAGCAGAGGAGAGGTCAAACCAAGCTTGGAGACGCTCATTTAGAAGTCAGGAAAAAAAAAAAGAGGAGAGGCAGAGGAGGGAGATTGAAATGGAGGAGCCAATACGTGGCAAGAGCCCAAAAGAATGTAGTACGGAAGCCGAGGAGCACCCCCATGGGGCCCTCCTGGGTACAAGTGTCCCCCATTTCTTGCTTGTAGGCAGTAGGTTTCATTCAGCCTCCTTGACCTTCCCTGAATATCAAAGGGCAGATTCTAGCAGTTGCTAATAAGGGAAGGGAGGAGATACAGAAACAGGGCAGGAACAGTCAAGAAACTAGAATGTAGCCTCAGAGCAGAAGCCGGCTCCTCTTCAAGGAATATATATATAACAATGCCTTTGACTTCTTCTGCAGAACTAAGGCCCCCAGCTGGAGAATGACTGCAGACTGAGCAGAGGATTTCTGGAGTACCATCCTGTTATCTCACCACCAACCAATCAGAAGAAAATCACACATTCTGCAGCTTTCACCCCAAATTTTGCCTATAAAATAAAACCAATGGGGAGTCAGATTTTTGAGCACTAGTCACTCATTTTCCTTGCTTGGCCTTGCAATATACTTTTCTCTGCCAAAAAAAAAAAAAAGGAAAAAGAGAGAGAGAGATTTCCCTGGTGGTCCAATAGTTAAGACTCTGAGCTTCCAATGCAAGAGGCACAGGTTTGATCCCTGGTCAGGGAATGAAGATTCTACATGCTGTGTGGTGCAGCCAAAAAAAGTGATAGGAAGAATTACTTTCCCTGCATATCTTTTTATATCATTTGACTTTTTATTATGTGCATACATGACTTCCATTAAGTGAGATCCAATGAAATATAGATTCAGAGAAATCTGTATGCAGCTCAAGAAGCAACAGTTAAAACTGGACCTGGAACAATGGACTGTTTCCAAATTGGGAAAAGAGTACATCAAAGCTGTATATTGTCACCCTGCTTATTTAACTTATATGCAGAGTACATCATGAGAAATGCTGGGCTGGATGAAGCACCAGCTGGAGTCAAGATTGTTGGGAGAAATATCAATAACCTCAGATTTGCAGATGACACCACCCTTATGGCAGAAAACGAAGAGGAATTAAAGAGCCTCTTGATGAAAGTGAAAGAGGAGAGTGAAAAGGCTGGCTTAAAATTCAACATTCAAAAAACTAAGATCATGGCATCTGGTCCCATCACTTCATGGCAGATAGATGGGGAAACTGAAAACAGTGGCTGACTTTATTTTGAGGGGCTCCAAAATCACTGCAGATGGTGACTGCAGTCATGAAATTAAAAGATGCTTACTCCTTGGAAGGAAAGCTATGACCAATCTAGACAGCATATTAAGTCCAAGTAGTCAAAGCTATGGTTTTTCCAGTAGTCATGTATGGATGTGAGAGTTGGACTATAAAGAAAGCTGAGTCCTGAAGAAGTGATGCTTTTGAACTGCAGTGTTAGAGAAGACTCTTAAGAGTCCCTTGGACTACAAGGAGATCAAACCAGTCAATCATAAAGGAAACCAGTCCTGAATAGTCATTGGAAGGACTGATACTGAAGCTGAAACTCCAATACTTTGGCCACCTGATGCGAAGAACTGATTCACTAGAAAAGATCTTGATGCTGGGAAAGACTGAAGGCAGGAGGAAAAGGCGATGACAGAGGATGAGATGGTTGAATGGCATCACTGACTCAATGGACGTGAGTTTGAGCAAGCTCAGGGAGTTAGTGATGGATAGGGAGGCCTGGCATGCTCCAGTCCATTGGGTCGCAAAGAGTCACCCATGACTGAGCGACTGAACTGAACTGAAAGAAATACTCTGCCAAAAGGCCATATATGTGGAGTTTCTTGTGGCGCTGCCATCTCCTCAGCAAGGAGGGCCATCTCACACAGAAGGGGTCCTCTGGGTAGCCACAGAATTGAGCAAGGGGTGATTCTTGTGACATCCACACCCTCTCCGCATCTCCCCCAACTCTGCTTCTCCCCCAAATAGTCTTAGATCATCCAGGGCTGCAGCTATGACCTTCCTAAGCTGATTGATGACACTCAGGACCTGCAGGCCATTCTGCACTGAAACTTTCCTTTGTCTCAACTAAATAAAAGTAAGACCACTTCCCAGTGAGACAGGAAGGGGGCAGACAACCTTTAAAAGAATGACATAGCCCAAGGAGCGGATATAAATTGATTATAATCAACTGGGTTCAAGATGGTGGATCGTTTGGCTTCCACCAAAACTTGAGCCTCAGTATATGCTCACTGTGACACATGAGCAAGCTAAACGACATACCCAGAGGTGCCGTGACAGCCCAATGTTGATTATAAACAGTCAAAAAGTGGGCAGTGGCCCAATCCCTGGAAATCCCCACTACTTCCTCAAAATAGCTGGAATACTCCTTTTACTCATTAGTGTATGAAATTACCTGCCCCTATAAAAACTGACAACCCCATACCCTGCTGCCTCTCTCAACTTCCAAATGGCCTGCTCTCTGTCTATGGAGTGTGTATCTCCCTGAATAAACCTTCTTTCTCTTTATGCTCACTGTTAAATTCTGTCCTGCAAAAAGCCAAGAACCCACACTTGGCTGCCATCCAAGAGACTCACCTGAGACCTGGGACGTGACCATTATCTCATACTTCATCTTCTTTCCTGAAACACTAAGACTCAAATATTCTTCTCAAAAGAAAAGAAAAAAGCAATCCCCAGGAGACCTACTTTCTTTCAGACACATGGCACATTCTTACGCCTATTAGCTTCATACCTTTTTTGCCCCATCCTTCTCTATTATTTTCTAGTTTGGTTCTGTGGCTATGCCAATCCAAGGGGTGATTTGTAAGGGATGATACAGTTTCTCAGAAGGGAAAGATCACCTCCTCCTCAAATGCTGTTTAGCAAGCTTCTGCCAGCAAAATAAACAGGAGGGATAAGACCTACCTAACATATGCAGAGGGCCCTCTGAGAGCCCACCATCACTCCTGCTTCTGGCTAACACACTGGCAAATCATCCCTGCAGCACAGAAAGAGCCTGTGGGTGCTTGGTGTTCACGGCACATGCGCACATGGCCAAGGACTCCCACCAAAAGTGTTCTTCACTGACTCAGCTTTTCACTTTTCATACAGGCCGGAGGACTCTAAGCCTATGTGAGCAAACGGAAATCCAGGCATAGTAAGTGCTACCTTGAAACAACTGTAGAAGGAAAGAAAAGGAAAGACCCATAACTTTATCTCTTTCAGAAGCTTCATTGCAAAGGAGGTGTGACAACTAAAGTTATTATCAAGTTTTTAGAAATGAGTATTTAGCATAATCAGAGAGTCCCTTCTAAACTGTATTAAGAACCAAAAACATCTGTCAAATAATACATTCTACAGATGGAAAGTGCTATAGTTAGTTTCCCAGTGAGCTCACAAAAAGAACATTTGTGCACCCCTCTAAATTTAGTATTCATGAAAGTAAACAGAAAATTATTATATATTATGGAAAACATAAAACAACATTTAAAAAAATAATAACTTCTCTAAGACTATATACAATGATATATCTTGTTGTCAAAGGTAGCTGTAAAATATTGTTTATTATAACACATGAATAATGTACATATAATATTTAAGATACTACTTTCCCAAACAGTGAGTTTTAAATCTTTAAAGAACTATTTGGAGTAACATAAATTTCACTGCTTAAACAATAGTAAAAAAATAAAAGCCTAGGCAATATAATCATCAATTTATGCAACCATCTATTTGTCTAAAAATGCTCATATTTCTAAACTGCATAATGCTTTCAAATAATCACAGTGTTTAATTCAATTGCTAAGGGCCAAACTCTAGATTTTGATTAAATAACTATTTCTCACATGGTAAGGAAACCTAAACCCAGGGTGTCTTTTAAATCTTTAAAGAACTATTTGGAGTAACATAAATTTCACTGCTTAAACAGTAGTAAAAAAATAAAAGCCTAGGCAATATAATCATCAATTTATGCAACCATCTATTTGTCTAAAAATGCTCATATTTCTAAACTGCATAATGCTTTCAAATAATCACAGTGTTTAATTCAATTGCTAAGGGCCAAACTCTAGATTTTGATTAAATAACTATTTCTCACATGGTAAGGAAACCTAAACCCAGGGTGTCTACAAGACACTGAAACTGCTGGAAAAAATAAAATATGGTCATTTTTACATTTGCCAAACTCTCTTTGTAAGCCATCAATGAATAACTTTTTACTATTCATTTCATTGTCTCCTAGAAATGAACAGTCACACTGGGGATTATTACATTTTAAAAAAAGCAAACTTCTTTCCTGGGAAAGCAGGCAAGCAACATTACTATTTTCTAATCTTCTTCAAAATGGAGTTCAGTTGACATTGCCTTATCTAAATTTGCTGATAAGTCAGAGCTAATATCCTAAGAAATTGCTGTTTCCCTGTTTCTATAACCGATTTTCTTCAGTTTAGAACAACAACGACAAAAATGCTAAAATTAAAAATTGTGTAAATATATGTATGTGCATGTGTGTATATCATAAGAAATTTTTCTTTTCACAGTACAAAAATATCATAAGTATAAAACCTGAAAAACTGCTTTGCATTTTGGATTAGCTCATGAAAGTGTTAGTCACTCAGTCGTGCCCAACTCTGCGACCCCATTGATTGTAGCCTGTCAGGTTCCTCTGTCCATGGAATTCTTCAGGCAAGAATACTAGAGTGGGTAGCCATTTCCTTCTCCAGGGGATCTTCCTGAACCAGGGATCAAACCCAGGTCTCCTGCATTGCAGGTAGATTCTTTACCATCTGAGCCCCCAGGGAAGCCCACCAGGATTAGCTCAGGTTCCTAGGTAATTGCTGGGTTTAAACATTTCTCTTTATCTCAATTTCTAAAGGATCATCAGGAATAAAACTGCTCACTTTTCAAGAAAAAAGAGTGAATTCAATTTTGTCTGAATGTATTTTATCTCATTTGTTTCTTGCAACTTGTTGCAAACATTTTTTCCCAACAGGCTATGATCACCGAGGACTTCAGTCACTGTACCTGAGTCCTCATTACTGTCTTCTTTAAGGCTCACAGTCTCCAAAATGTTTCTTAAGAGTCATGTGAACTCCGTCGCTAACATCTAGCATGTTACAAAATACACTCCCAGATCCTTTCAGCCAAGATTTGCTTCTTCTAGTCAAACAAATCCAGTGTCTGTCCATCTAAACCTACTTTCTTTCTGAAGAGCAAGGAGATAACTATGGCTGAGGAACTAAAGAAAATCTTTATTCTGCATTTGAGTCAGTTCTAATGAGGTGATGAAACTGAAATCTATTATACAGAGTGAAGTAAATCAGAAAAAGAAACACCAATGCAGTATATTAACACATATATATAGAATTTAGAAAGACGGTAATGACAACCCTATATGCAAGACAGCAAAAGAGACACAGATGTAAGGAATACTTTTGGACTATGTGGGAGAAGGCGAGGGTGAGATGATTTGAGAGAACAGCACTGACACATGTGTATTACCATGTAAGATAGATGATCAGTGCAAGTTCGATACATGAAGCAAGGCACTCAAAGCTGGTGTTCTGGGAGAGCCCAGAGGGATGGGGGAAGGAGGGTAATGGGAGGGATTCAGGATGAGGAGCACACGCACACCCATGGCTGATCCGTGTCGATGTATGGCAAAAACTACCACAATATTGTAAAGTAATTAGCCTCCAATTTAAATTAATTAATTAATTTAGAAAAAAGAAAATTTTTGCTTTGACTGGGCTTCTCTTGGATGTTGGATGCCTACAAGACTTCTGATTCTCTTGGAGGATTTTAAATTCCTCTGAGTGAGTTCAGTTCAGTTCAGTCGCTCAGTCATGTCCGACTCTTTGCGACCCCATGAATCACAGCACGCCAGGCCTCCCTGTCCATCACCAACTCCTGGAGTTCACTCAGACGTCCATCGACTCAGTGATGCCATCCAGCCATCTCATCCTCTGCTGTCCCCTTCTCCTCCTGCCCCCAACCCCTCCCAGCATCAGGGTCTTTTCCAGTGAGTCAGCTCTTTGCATCAGGTGGCCAAAGTACTGAAGTTTCAGCTTTAGCATCAGTCCCTCCAAAGAACACCCAGGACTGATCTTCTTTTGAATGGACTGGTTGGATCTCCTTGCAGTCCAAGGGACTCTCAAGAGTCTTTTCCAACATCACAGTTCAAAAGCATCAATTCTTCAGCGCTCAGCCTTCTTCACACTCCAGCTCTCACATCCATACATGACCACAGGAAAAACCATAGCCTTGACTAGATGGACCTTTGTTGGCAAAGTAGTGTCTCTGCTTTTGAATATGCTGTCTAGGTTGGTCATAACTTTCCTTCCAAGGAGTAAGTGTCTTTCAATTTCATGGCTGCAATCACCACCTGCAGTGATTTTGGAGCACCCCAAAAGTAAACACTGACACTGTTTCCACTGTTTCTCCATCTATTTCCCATGAAGTGACGGCACCAGATGCCATGATCTTCGTTTTCTGAATGTTGAGCTTTAAGCCAACTTTTTCACTCTCCTCTTTCACTTTCATCAAGAGGCTTTTTAGTTCCTCTTTACTTCCTGCCATAAGGTTGGTGTCATCTGCATATCTGAGGTTATTGATATTTCTCCCGGCAGTCTTGATTCCAGCTTGTGTTTCTTCCAGCCCAGTGTTTCTCATGATGTACTCTGCATAGAAGTTAAATAAGCAGGGTGACAATATACAGCTTTGATGTACTCCTTTTCCTATTTGAAACCAGTCTGTTGTTCTATGTCTAGTTCTAACTGTTGCTTCCTAACCTGCATACAGATTTCTCAAGAGGCAGGTCACAGGGTCTGGTATTCCCATCTCTCTCAGAATTTTCCACAGTTTATTGTGATCCATAGAGTGAAAGGCTTTGGCATAGTCAATAAAGCGGAAATAGATGTTTTTCTGGAAACCTCTTGCTTTTTCCATGATCCAGCGAATGTTGGCAATTTGATCTCTGGTTCCTCTGTCTTTTCTAAAACCAGCTTGAACATCAGGAAGTTCACGGTTCATGTATTGCTAATACCTGGCTTGGAGAATTTTGAGCATTACTTTACTAGCATGTGAGATGAGTGAAACTATGCGGTAGTTTGAGCATTCTTTGGCATTGCCTTTCTTTGGGATTGGAATGAAAACTGACCTTTTCCAGTCCTGTGGCCACTTCTGAGTTTTCCAAATTTGCTGGCATATTGAGTGCAGCACTTTCATAGCATCATCTTTCAGGATTTGAAATAGCTCCACTGGAATTCTATCACTTCCACTAGCTTTGTTCATAGTGATGCTTTCTAAGGCCCACTTGACTTCACATTCCATGATGTCTGGCTCTAGTTGAGTGATCACACCATCATCATTATCCAGGTCGTGAAGATCTTTTTTATACAGTTCTTCTGTGTATTCTTGCCACCTCTTCTTATGAGATGGCTCTAATTTGAACTATTTTTCTATGTGAAGATCTCTGCCCAATTTCTATAGAATCACAAAATGCTGATTCCCTTCTCTATTGCTGTCTCTGACATGCTGAGGAGTTGTTAAAGACAGGTAACTCCAGTGACTGCTGGGGACAAGTCCAGAAAGAAATGTTTAAGTCTTTTGAGTTAGAAAAATCTCTTGGCTGTGATCAAAACTGCTGCCTGTTTTTTTAGAACTTGAGAAGCCCTCTTATCTTTCAGGCTCTCCACCCAAAATTCATCTTCTGAGTTATGTGTTTTCAATTCCAGCACAAATGGATTGGATGACAAAGGAAGCTCTATGCTATGAGGACAGCTGTTTATTTCAGAGATGGCAACTCCTAATACAAATCCAACAATGATTTCCTTATGTGCCTTTTCTGCTTTTTGGAATCTGCTAGAATCCCATTATCAAAACAGTACGAGGCAGTTTTAAGATCTTCATTGCAATTATCTCTAGAAGTACTGGCTACCTGGTGGTAACTATGTTCTTCTGGAAAGACAAACAGATAAACATTTACACAGGTCTTTTGGCTTTGTCTTGATTTCACTTTTGGGGGGAGAGACGAAGTTTCTATGAAAGCTTTTACAAGTTATGCCTAACAATGAGTCTTGGCTAAGATTTTCAGAACATGTTTTCTTCTTCTTTGTTTTCTTGTCAACAAGAGACAAGGATAAAGATGAGAGAAAAGGTTGGATCCTGATAAATACAATCTTTTGTTAGTTTGATGTTGCCTAGATCCTTTTTGGCATATTTAAAATGTTTATGTCTAGGGGTTTTTACTCTTTTTTACAAGACAAGGCCTAGGAAATGTTAGAGACGTTTTTCAAAACCTTCAGATTTCCTGAATGTAGCATCCTCTATTCATTTTTCCTTACACAGCTGAAACATATTTTGATGAGTCATGGGCATCTTCCATGTCTTATTTGATTTTCTAGCTGTATCTTTTCTTAATGATGACTTGTTCTGAATTTTCCTTTATAGTCACCGGTTTTCACACTGGTGCTCATCTGGTTACAACTGATGATACTTAAAATAAGACAGACAACAGTAACTCCATTCATTCGTGTAATAAACAATTTAAGTGGTCACCTATGCTAGGTATTATCTATGGTCATACCTCAATGAGGTTTGTTAGGGAAAGGGAGACATAGGTCCTTGAAAAGAAAAAAGTCAGCACTAAATGAGCAAATACATAATAGGTGGTAAGACTGAATCTGTTCATCTCAGATTGGGACTTGAACCCAAGTGACTGGGTGTCAAACGCAGCCAAGACCCATGGTCTTCCAACTGAGTTCACATACCTGTTTTCAGGACCTAATGAAGCCCAGGTTATTGATGGCTCATAACAAAAAGAATTCAGTAGGAGACAAAGTGATAGGTAAGAAGAGGATTTATTTAGAGAGAAACCCACTCCGCAGAGAGAATGTGGGCCATCTCAGAGGGTGAGTGGGGCCTCAAAATGTAGTGTTGTTAATGTTTGTGGGCTGGGTAATTTCACAAGCTAATAAGTGGGAGGATTATTCCAACTATTTGGGGGGAGGGGCAGAGATTTCCAGGAATTGGGCCACAGCCCGTTTTTGGTCTTTCGTGATCGGCCTTGGAACAGTCATGGCACACCTGGGTGTGTGATTTAACTTGCTGACGTGTTACAGAGAGCATAAACTGAGGATCAAGGTCTAGTTGAAGTCAACTCATCCATCGTCTTAGAACCTAGTTGGTTCTAATTAATTTATGTCCTGCCCTTAGGCTAGGTCATTCTTATATATAATACACATTACAGTAATTTGATTGCAGTAAAAGTGGTATTAGGGGCATGTATGCATGCTCAGTTGTGTCTGACTTTTGTGACCCCATGAACTGTAGCCCTCCAGGCTCCTCTGTCCATGGGATTTTCCAGACAAGAATACTGCAGTGGGTTGCCATTTATCCTCAACTCTGGCATTGAAACCATGTCTCATACATTGGCAGGTGATTCTTTACTGCTGAGCCACCTGGGAAAGCCCAGTATTAGGTGGCACAGTGGTAAAATAATCCACCTGCCAATGCAGTAGGCGTAAGAAATGTGGGTTTGATCCTTGGATTGAGAAGATCCTTTGGGAAAGGAAATGGCAACCCACTCCAATTTGCTTGCTTGGAAAATTACAAGGACAGAGAAGCCTGACAGGCTACAGTTTATGGGCTTGCAAAGTGTCAGACACGACTGAGTGACTGAGTACACACATTAGTCATATTGAATTAGAAAGCATCACTGTGAACAAAGCTAGTGGAGGTGATGGAATTCCAATGGAGCTATTTCAAATACTAAAAGATGATGCTGTTAAAGTGCTGCACTCAATATGCCAGCAAATTTGGAAAACTCAGCAGTGGCCACAGGACTGGAAAAAGTCAGTTTTCATTACAATCTCAAAGAAAGGCACTGCCAAAGCATGCTCAAACTACCACATAATTGCACTCCTTTCACATGCTAGTAAAGTAATGCTCAAAATTCTCCAAGTCAGGCTTCAGCAATGCATGAACTTCCAGATGTTCAAGCTGGTTTTAGAAAAGACAGAGGAACCAGAGATCAAATTGCCAATATCCGCTGGATCATCAAAAAAGCAATAGAGTTCCAGAAAAACATCTATTTCTGCTTTATTGACTATGCCAAACCTTTCACTCTATGGATCACAATAAACTGTGGAAAATTCTGAAAGAGATGGGAATATTAGACCATTTGACCTGCCTCTTGAGAACCCTATATGCAGGTCAGGAAGCAACAGTTAGAACTGGACATGGAACAACAGATTGCTTCCAAATAGGAAAAGGAGTACATTAAGGCTGTATATTGTCACCCTGTTTATTTAACTTCTATGCAGAGTACATCATGAGAAACACTGG
>SJYC01149713.1:0-21871 GCA_006408675.1 Madoqua kirkii | reverse complement strand
CCATATCATCTCTCTGGATCATCCCCATGCACCAGCCCCAAGCATCCTGTATCCTGTATTGAACATAGACTGGCGCTTCGTTTCTTACATGATAGTATACATGTTTCAATGCCATTCTCCCAAATCATCCCACCCTCTCCCTCTCCCTCAGAGTCCAAACATCTGTATCTCTTTTGCTGTCTCGCATACAGGGTCATCATTACCATCTTTCTAAATTCCATATATATGTGTCAGTATACTGTATTGGTGTTTTTCTTTCTGGCTTACTTCACTCTGTATATTTAAAAATGTTTGCTCTTTACCATAAGTGAAGATAAAATTCTGGCCAGGGTGAATATTTTTTGCAATTGGATGGCATTGGTAAGAGCAGCACTTTGCTGACAATGTGAACAGCAGTGCTGGGCCAGTCAGCCCATCAGGTGAAGCCCTTAGCTCTACTGTGTCATTCTTGATTGGGATATTTCAGACTGAAACTTCTGAGGACGTGAATTATGCAATAAATCACTCTGCCTGTTCCGGTTTGAGTCTCTTGTTTATTAGATTGTATTTTGCACATTGATCTTTCATAGACTAGACAGTGGGCCTCATGAGAGTAGGGATGGATCTGTCCTTCTTACTGTTGTTACCCTAGTGTTCAGGTGGGGCCTGATCAGTGCTAGGCTCATGGAGATTGTTTGTTGAATGAAAGAATAAAAGTTTCTAGCTAACTAAGACATTCCTGTAGTTGTTACTAAGAAACAACTGGAAAAAATCTGTCAGAAAATTTTCAAGGATATTGTTGTCTCAAAGGGTTCAGTTCAGTTCAGTCATTCAGTTGTGTCCAACTCTTTGCGATCCCATGGACTGCAGCACACCAGGATTCACTATCCATCACCAACTCCCAGAGTTTACTCAAACTCATGTCCATTGAGTTGGTGATGCTATCCAAACATCTCATCCTCTGTCATCCCCTTCTCCTCTTGCATTCAATATTTCCCAGCATCAGGGTCTTTTCCAATGAGTCAGTTCTTCACATCAGGTGGCCAAAGTATTGGAGTTTCAGCTTCAGTATCAGTCCTTCCAATGAATAGTCAGGACTGATTTCCTTTAGGATGGACTGGTTCAATCTCCTTGCAGTCCAAGGGACTCTTAAGAGAATCTCCAACACCACAGTTCAAGAGCATAAATTCTTTGGTGCTCAGCTTTCTTTGTAGTCCAACTCTCACATCTGTATGTGACTGCTGGAAAAACCATAGCCTTGACTATATGGACCTTTGTTGGCAAAGTAATGTCTCTGCTTTTTAATATGCTGTCTAGATTTGTCACAACTTTTTTTCCAAGGAGCAAGCATCTTTCAATTTCATGACTACAGTCACCATCTTTAGTGATTTTGGAGCCTAAGAAAATAAAGTCTGACACTGTTTCCACTGTTTCCCCATCTATTTTGCCTATTTGCCATGAAGTGATGGGACCAGATGCCATGATCTTCGTTTTCTGAATGTTGAGTTTTAAGCCAAGTTTTTCACTCTTCCCTTTCACTTTCATCAAAATGCTTTTTAGTTCTTCACTTTGTGCCATAAGGGTGGTGTCATCTGCATAGATGAGGTTATTGATATTTTTCCCAGATATCTTGATTCCAGCTTGTGCTTCATCCAGCCCAGTGTTTCTCATGATATACTTTGCATATAAGTTAAATAAGCAGGGTGACAATATAGAGCCTTGACGTACTCCTTTTCCTATTTGGAACCAGTCTGTTGTTCCATGTCCATTTCTAACTGCTGCTTCTTGACCTGCATATAGATTTCTCAGAAGGCAGGTTAGGTGGTATGGTATTCCCATCTCTTGAAGAATTTTCCAATTTGTTCTGATGCACACAGTCAAAGGCTTTGGCATAGTCAATAAAGCAGCAGTAGATGTTTTTTCTGGAATTCTCTTGCTTTTTCCATGATCCAGTGGATGTTGGCAATTTGATCTCTGGTTCCTCTGCCTTTTCTAAATCTACCTTGAACATCTGGATGTTCACCATTCATGAACTGTTGAAGCCTGGTTTGGGAATTTTGAGCATTACTTTACTAGCGTGTGAAATGAGTGCAATTGTGTGGTAGTTTGAACATTCTTTGTCATTGCCTTTCTTTGTGATTGAAATGAAAACTTAACCTTTTCTTGTCCTATGACAACTGCTGAGTTTTCCAAATTTGCTGGCATAGTGAGTGCAGCACTTTCACAGCATCATCTTTTAGGATTTGAAATAGCTCAACTGGAAAATTCCATTACCTCCACCAGCTTTGTTTGTAGTGATGGTTCCTAAGTTCCACTTGACTTCGCATTCTAGAATGTCTGGCTGTAGGTGAGTGATCACACCATTGTGATTTTCTGGCTCATGAAGATCTTCTTTTGTATAGTTCTGTGTATTCTTGCCACCACTTCTTAGTATCTTTGCTTCTGTTAGGTCCATACCATTTCTGTCTTTTACTGTGCCTATCTTTGCATGAAATGTTCCCTTGGTATCACTAATGTTCTTGAAGAGATTTCTAGTTTTTTCCCATTCTATTATTTTCTTCTATTTCCTTGCATTGACCACTGAGGAAGACTTTCTTTTCTCTCCTTGCTACTCTTTGGAACTCTGCATTCCAATGGGTATTTCTTTCCTTTTCTTCTTTGCCTTTCTCTTCTTTTCTCAGCTATTTGTAAGGTCTCCTCAGAATACCATTTTAACTTTTTGCATCTCTTTTTCTTGGGAATGGTCTTGATCCCTGTCTCCTGTACAATGTCATGAACTTCTGTCCATAGTTCTTCAGTCACTCAACAGAACAGTCCTTTGAACCTATTTGTCACTTCTAGTGTATAATCATAAGGGATTTGATTTATGTCATACCTGAATGGTCTAGTGGTTTTCTCTACTTTTTTCAATTTAATTCTGAATTTGTCAATAAGGAGTTCATGATCTGAGCCACTGTCAGCTCCCAGTCTAATTTTTGCTGACTGTATAGAGCTTCTCCATCTTTGGCCACAAAGAGTATAATCAATCTGCTATTGGTATTGACCATCTGGTGATATCCATGTGTACTCTTCTCTTGTGTTGTTGGAAGAGGGTGTTTGCTATGATGAGTGTGCTCTCTTGGCAAAACTCTATTAGTCTTTGCCCTGCTTCATTCTGCATTCCAAGTCCAAATTTGACTGTTATTCCAAGTGGTTCTTAACTTCCCACTTTTGCATTCCAGTTCCCTATAATGAAAAGGACATCTTTTTTGAGGGTTTTAGTTCTGGAAGTTCTTGTAGGTCTTCATAGAACTAATCAACTTCAGCTTTTTCAGCATTACTTTTTGGGGCATATACTTGGATTACTGTGATATTGAATGGTTTTCCTTGGAAATGAACAGAGGTCATTCTGTTGTTTTTGAGACTGCATCCAAGTACTGCATTTGGGACTCTTTTGTTGACTATGATGGCTACTCCATTTATTCTAAGGGATTCGTGCCCACAGTAGTAAATATAATGGTCATCTGAGCTAAATTCACCCATTCTAGTTCACTGATTCCTAAAATGTTGATGTTCACTCTTGCCTTCTCCTGTTTGACCACTTCCAATTTGTCTTGATTCATGGATCTCATATTCCAGGTTCCTTTGCAGTATTCCTCTTTATAGCATTGGACTTTACGTCCATCACCAGTCACATCCACAACAGTGTTTTTGTTGCTTTGGCTCCATCTCTTCATTCTTTGTTAGTTCTACACTGATCTCCAGTAGCATGTTGGGCACCTACCGATCTGGGGAGTTCCCCTTTCAGTGTCCTATCTTTTTGCCTCTTCATACTGTTCATGGGGTTCTCAAGGCAAGAATACTGAAGTGGTTTGCCATTCTCTTCTCCAGTGGACCATGTTTTGTCAGAACTCTCCACCACGACCTGTCCATCTTGGGTGGCACTACATGGCATGGCTCATAGTTTCATTGAGTTAGACAAGGCTGTGGTTCATGTGATCAGACTGATTAGTTTTCTGTGATTGTGGTTTTAAGTCTGTCTGCCCTCTAGTGGAGAAGGATTAGAGGCTTATGAAAGCTTCTCTCCCATAGAGAGAAGTTGACTGAGGGGGAAACTGGGTCTTGGTCTCAAAGGGTAGGCAAATATATATTCCTGGTGGGAGGCTGACTTTAGAGAACCCTAATTGATCTCAGGTGTATTTGTTAAATGACAATATGTCAGCATAGTTCTGCTTTGGTTGATGTGACTATGCTGACGGCTGCTTCCTCAGGCATTCTTGAATGGAACTTCTCACTTCATCACTGTTAAGAGCTAAATTGGATCCAGAGTTAGGCAACAGGGTCTACTGCTTATTGCTTTACCATATATATGATCTTTGAAGTTGACCTTTAACAGATTGTTAGTTGTGGTTCATGCCTTTTGACGATTGATGACGGTCTCTATTGGTTTAGTATAGTTTTTCCAAACTGTATCGTCTAAAGCATTAGTTACATAAGATACTTTAAGAGTGAGAAAAAGTATGATGCTGCATGCTATTGTCCTGTCTTAGTATGTATATTAATTACCATAGTAAAAGCTATAAGAAGTTCACACAATAAAGAACCCTATTTATTTTTAACTCAATTTCCCCAATTGAGTTAAGCAGAGACGTCTTTTCCCTTTTATTAACATTCCTACATGATTATTATTCTATTGAATAGACATTAGGAAAATTCAGTAGAATTAAAGGAGAACTGACATACCTATCAAAAGATTCAAGTTACTCCCTGGCTTTCCTGCATAATAACTATGGGACATGGGTATTATTCTCATTTTCAAAAACATGCCACATGTCCTCAGGTCTAAGACAAAAGTGTGATTTCATAGATTAAAGTTTTTAAAATCAGAAAAAGTCTCATGATTCATCTAAGATGACATTTATTTTTTGGCGAGAAAAGTTAAAATTAAATTGATAGTTCATCTTATAATTTATGATATCTTATAGACAAAAAATATGGCAAAATCTCCCTGCCAGCTTCTCAGGGTTATTACAACATCAAATAAGTCAATATATAAGAAACAGCACATACAATTCTATAAAAATGAATTATTATTTTCACTGGTTGGTCTGGGTTAAATGGGAGGGGCAGATTACCAGGATAACCATGTCTGTTACTATTATTTCCTTGGTGGGTGGATGGGGGTAACAGAAACATGCCAAATCTATAAATTGTAACTGATTTATTTTCACTTTCATTTCATTGCTTGAAGTCTGCATGCATGCTCATTCGTGTCTGACTCTTTGCAACCCTATGGACTGTTGCCCACCAGCCTCCTCTGTCCATCGGATTCTTCAGGCAAGAATACTGGAGTGGGTTGCTATTTCCTCCTCCAGGGGATTTTCCTGACCCAGGGACTGAACCTGTGTCTCCTATGTCTCCTGCATTGCAGGCAGATTCTTTACCTCTGAGCCATCTGGGAAGCCCCTTGGTTGCTTGACTTTATTTAAATAATAACTCTGCTTTATGTACACAGTCATGGCCTTGATTACAAAACAAACATAAAACAATTTTTAATGTTCAGCAACAATTTCTGGCTAAACAAATAATTGGAAAATGTGTTATAACTTTATTTTCTGTTAAGAGGAATTTGGAATGAAGTGGGTGCTTCTTGGAACCTGTCAGAGGAATTATTTTCTCAGCAAGCATTTATTGAACTTTTGTGCCCACTTCTGTAATGAGAGATGTGGAAAACACAGTTAGTAGATAGTAAGTAGATGTTTTAGAATGACTTTTAGTTAGATGCTCTGATATGTACTAACTATAATAATATGGATAAATGAAAGCAGATCACTACCCTGGAGCAGCTCATAGACTAATGAAGAATACAAATAGAGACCAGATAACTGTCACATTATAAGTATTTGTAAAGCATGGTTGAGGGACCAAAGAACTGGTTACTATGAACTAACCCAGCTTCATGGAGTATGATGGGACTTGACGTTTCACAAGATGGTGGAATGTGGGCGGAGTATTGAAGGATCAGCAAGATTTTGGCACAAAGCATGGAAAATGGTTAAGGTATTAAAAAAACCCACATGTGCAGAAACACAGTTGGATGAAATTGCATGTGTGCCCCGTGGTCTCTATAAAATGGGTTTATCTGGTATGAACATTTCAGGGAGTCATAGCAAAAGATGAGACTGGAAAAGAGCCCAGTGACTGTGAAGGGTCATTGTATGCTATGATAACATTTTTGGCCTGTATAGTGAAAGTGATGGGAAGCCATATGTAGGTTTCGAATTGGTGACTAACAAGATCAATCCTGTATTAAAAAACAAACAAACAAACAAACAAACCTCTGCTTGCAGCCTGGGACATGGATTAAAAAGCAGAAAAACTATTTAGGAGTCTGTTGTAATAATCTGGTCAAGGGATGATGGTAGTGGGGCTAGGAAGATAATGATACATTTGAGAAAGAATTTTAAGATAGAAGCTGTATAATTCAGAAATTAAGCAGATGTGGGTGGAATAAAGGAAGAAGGAAGAATCAAAGAGTAAAGTCTGTGCTTTTGAGCTTGAGAGATTGAGTAGATGGTTATGTCATAGTTTATAATAGGAAATTTAGAAGGGAGAATACACTTAGAGAAAAGATAATTACTTTAGTGCCAGTGTTATTTTCAACAGTCAATAGGGCATATGGAAAAAAGATAATATTTCTGCCTGCCTGGAGCCTATTATTTGTTTAGTATGGCAGAATTACACATATCCTTCAAGTGGCTTCTGCTATAGTCATGAAGTTTCCACTGAGCCTGAGGAGAGAATTCCAGAGACGCCAGAGAAGGCTTAATTAAAGAGGTGACATTAAAGGTGGAACTGGAAGAATAAGAATTTATAAGGTTCACAACAAAGATTCATAGAAAGCCATTCTATGCAGGGATATGGGATTAACAAAAACACAGAGCTGTGAAAGATCATAGAATGTCTGGGGACTGTAAGAACTTCAAAATCAGTAAAGTGTATGTGGCAAAAATGGTGGGAGAGAATATTTAAAATGAAGTTTCATGAGTAACAAAGGC
This sequence comes from Madoqua kirkii, assembly GCA_006408675.1. NCBI lineage: Eukaryota > Metazoa > Chordata > Mammalia > Artiodactyla > Bovidae > Madoqua > Madoqua kirkii. Next base: position 14,855 of record SJYC01149713.1, on the reverse strand, counting down.
AAAGACTTTACACTTTACTCTGTGGGAACTGATGGAAATTTAAAGCAGAAGAGTAACATCCACAGATCTCTATATATGTAATTGGCAATGAGGTGTGGTATTCAAAAGGAATCAGTAGGGTGGTCCATGATTCCCTTTGTAGTATCAGGTTAATGCTGTGGACCTTAGTGATTTCTAATTAAGGTCTCCCATTAGTTCTGGGTCCAAGAGATTTGGTTCAGTTGGGCATATTCCTCTTATTTCAGGTTGCCAGCCCTTTTTATTGTATAAGGAAACAGTTTTTGCCTCTGAAATAGGGCATCAAGTAGGCTTGAATTGATTCTGCTTAGCTCAGAATGCCACACATAGAGATTTCCTTTGTAAAAATTATTGCTAAAAATCCCAGATTGTGTCTGATAGTGCTTTATATTTCATTAAAGCGTACAGTCACAATAAACTCCAGTGATTGCTTGGTACATATCAAATATCTGGTTTAAAAGGCAGTTGGGAATCTATTCAATGCATCTGGCTATTTCAAGGTAGAAAATTTGTGTTTCTTGTGTGTGTTTGTGTCTCTCTGTATGTGTATACAGAGGAATAGTTTACTTTTTTTCCATACAGAGTTGTATTTTGAAGGCTCTTTCTGTTAATGCAATGTTTCTTCAACTATAATCTTCATTCCAAATGTAGATACATGATCCCTGTACCAAACCTACTGAATCAAAATGGGTAGGTTTAGGGCCCAATGATACACATCTTAAAAAGGTCTCCATATATTTCTAATGCTATTTAAAGTTTGAAAACCACTAAAATATGGAATCTATGGATTAATAAGATCATGCAGGAATATTCAATTTATAGATCTCCCAGACTCCACACTACATGAAGTTACTTTTAAATACAGCAAACTAGGCTTCTTTCAAAATAACCCTTGGCATTCTGAGGAAGGAGAACCACACAGTGAATTAGAAAGAAGACTCTAGCAGCCAGATGTCAGGGTGGTCAATCAGGACAATGAGAAAAACTAAAAGTCATAATCAAGCCTGTATTTACTTACTGCAAAATTGCAAGCAAGAGGCAACAAGAGGAGTCAACTTTCTAGTGTTCCATTTTCCCCTATGGAAAGGCACCAGGCAAGAGTTAGGGTTAGATGAGGTTAGATGAAGATTAGAGCGGGTTACTGTTGAGAAGCACTGAACAAAAGTGTCCTTCCTCTTTATGACCTGTGGACTGGAGATAAGAAGAGGAGAAGGGGCTAGGAGTGCAAAAGTAAAGAGACAAAGCACAGTGCTCCAATCAAGACCCTTAATAAAATGATCTCAGTGGAGATGTGGGAGAAGTGCCTCCACTGAATGAATGCAAGTATGTATATGAGCATGGTTGGCCCAAAGTGAATGGCCTGAGTCTGTGACTGTAACTCTTTCTGGCAAACTGCAGTCAGTGGCTGGGAATGAAGTCTAGTATGGGAAGAACAGCTTCTCCCGCCCTGAGGCCTGCCAAGCAAAGCCTTGAAGTTGCCTATGGCCAGGCCTGAAAAAAATCAACATGTTAGTTTGGAGTTGGACTTCTCAAGGATTTGACTGTGAACCAGGACATCAGAATATTATGCTCAGTTTTGCCAGTGATTCCATGAACAAGGTCAACTTTTCTGTTTTGGCCTCTGTTTCCTCATTTATCAAAATAAAGAGGCTCTACTGTAATAATCTCATGCTCAGCCTATGAGGCTCCATACATCTCTGTTGTTTGTAGTTTCATTGCTGAGAGAAGGTGGTTGATGTCCAAGGGTGACAGTACCTGGACTGTATCTCTGCCACAAAATCAGCTCTTATGTAAATTGGAGAAAATAGTTAATGACCCCTAGGCAGCCTCTTAGTACTCAGCTTGAAAATAGAAGTGTCTTCCTCATCTTAGAAAACTAGAAAGATTTCGAACAGCTTTCTGGTTCTGGGGATTCTCTTTAGCAAATACTAGGTAAAGGTCAAAGGGAGTAGCAGCACTCTTAAAGGTGACTCTTGACATGAGGCTTCTCTCTCCTATCTGGCTTACTAGGCTCCAGCATTTATGATCTGAAGGAAAAGGGCCAGTTTGTTATGGTGGAAGGGGCTAATAGCATCTATAGACGGGGAGCTTATTGAATAGTAGTCTTAATAAGACTATCTTAATAGGTCAATAACCTCAGATATGAAGATGACACTACCCTTATGACAGAAAGTGAAGAGGAACTAAAAAGCCTCTTGATAAAAGTGAAAGAGGATAGTGAAAAATTTGGCTTAAAGCTCAACATTCAGAAAACTAAGATCATGGCATCCGGTCCCATCACTTCATGGGAAATAGATGGGGAAACAGTGTCAGACTTTATTTTGAGGGGCTCCAAAATCACTTCAGATGGTGATTGCAGCCATGAAATTAAAAGATGCTTACTCCTTGGAAGAAAAGTTATGGCCAACCTAGATAGCATATTAAAAAGCAGAGACAGTACTTTGCCGACTAAGATCCCTCTAGTCAAGGCTATGGTTTTTCCAGTGGTCATGTATGGCTATGAGAGTTGGACTGTGAAGAAAGCTGAGCACCAAAGAATTGATGTTTTTGAACTGTGGTGTTGGAGAAGACTCTTGAGAGTCCCTTGGACTGCAAGGAGATCCAACCAGTCCATCCTAAAGGAGATCAGTCCTGGTTGTTCTTTGGAAGGAATGATGCTGAAACTGAAACTCCAATACTTTGGCCACCTCATGTGAAGAGTTGACTCATTGGAAAAGACCCTGATGCTGAGAAGGATTGGGGGCAGGAGGAGAAGGGGACAACAGAGGATGAGATGGCTGGATGGCATCAGCGACTCAATGGACATGAGTGTGGGTATGCTTCTGGAGTTGGTGATGGACAGGGAGGCCTGGTGTGCTGCGATTCATGGGGTCGCAAAGAGTTGGACACGACTGAGTGATTGAACTGAACTGAATAGGTTGAGAATATAAGATTCAGAGAAGAATTTGAAATCCAACTATTGAAAGAGCTTAATAACACACAAGGGTACAATACAGAGGAGTTGACTACTTTTGTTTTAGAAAAATATTCATTGTAATTCATCATATAAATGAATGTGATTGTCAAGATCAAGAATCTATACTCCTGGGTGCTGAGTGTTTTGGGGACAGAATGGGCCTCTGGTGGTATATGTATACCATAGAAAAGAAGGAGACTTAGATAAATATTTTGCCAATCCGTGTCTCTTTATTTGTGTGTATTCTCAGCCACAATAGAGGAAACCATAGTAGCTTAAACAAGTTTCTGCTTGTGGGCTAAGTAATATCTTTGGGAGTATTTTGTTAGAAACATCAGTATCTTTTGAGAGAGATGTCAAGTGCCATCAGTTCCTTGAAAGAAAGTGTTAATCACTCAGTCAGGTCCAACTCTTTGTGACCCTATGGACTGTAACCTACCAGGCTCCTCTATCCATGGAATTCTCCAGGCAGGAATACTGGAGTGGGTTGCCATTCCCTTCTTCAGTGGGTCTTCCCAAAAAAGGAATCGAAACCGGGTCTCCTGCATTGCAGACAGAATCTTTACCATCTGAGCCACCAGGGTTTACCATCATTTCCTTAGTTGCAGTTTATCCACAAATGTGAAGTCTGAGGAAGTGTCAGTCATATAATTTTATTCAAAGGTTAGATCTGAAACATGAATGTGTCTTCTGGAATGTGATGGGATACCAGGAGTATAGGCAAAGCTGATGCTTGGGTTTTGGGTAACTGAAGGAGATGGTATTTCCATCTCCTGGGGGAGAGGCAGAGGTAGGCAAGAGGGTCAAATGGACATTACCACCTTCAGTACACACATTGACTCTGAGCACCTCCATCTCAACAGGGCCCAAGTTTCTGAGCTGCCAACAGATGTTGTTTGTTTAATATTGATTATTTCCCTCCTGAGCTCACTGATACTTACATCCTAAACAGTGAGACAAGTGGCCATAATTGAATGCTCAGGATCCAGAACAAAGTTCAAAAAAAGTTCACTAAATAAACCTAAAACCTTGTAGTGAAAACAAAAAATGCTTTGGAATGTCTTTCTAACTTCAGAAACACAGAATAGCATTTTGCCTCACATGGGAATTAATTGGTTGATGGATTCATTTTACAAAAGATTCTATCTAGTTCTTAAATAAAAACTCTAGCAATTCAGAAATATGAATGCTTCCAGAAAATTGAAAGGCACTGTGGTGCAGTGGAGAGAGCGTGGAAACAGACAGCCTTGGGCAAGATACTTAACATCTCAGTGCCTCAGTTTCAGTTTTCTCATCTATAAAATGAGGATAATAGCATTTGCCCAGCTTCATAGCTGTTGTGGGGCTTCAGGATAATAAAATATGTAAAGTGCCTAATATAGTTCCTGGCGTATGTTGTTGTTGCTGTTGTTCCATTGCTAAGTTGTGTCTGACTCTTTGCAACCCCATGGACTGAAGCAGCCAGGCTCCTCTGTCCTCCGCTATCTCTCAGAGTTTGTTCAAGTTCATGTCCATTGAGTTGGTCATGCTATCTAACCACCCCATCCTCTGCCACCCACTTCTCCTCTTGCCTTCAGTCTTTCCCAGCATCAGGGCTTTAGTCACTGTGTTGGCTTTTTGCATCTGGTGGCCAAAGTATTGGAGTTTCAGCATCAGCATCAGTATCAACCCTTCCTATGAATAGTGAGTGTTGATTTCCTTTAGAATTGACTGGTTTGATCTCCTTGCTGTCCAAGGGACTCTCAAGCACCACAGTTTGAAAACATCATTTCTTTGGCATTCCTGACATATAATAGATGCTTAAAAATGCTAGTTCCAGTGTTCCCCTTGTGTTGAAGAGTGATGTTGGAGTAGAAAAGAGAGTCTAAAATATAGAAGGACAGAAGCCACAGCTTATGAAAATCAATCCTACTGAAGATAAAGCCATACTAAAAGCATGATGCAATTCTGTAGACAAAGTTTATATAATCTCTACAAACGGTTTGTTCACAGTGTCTCAGGAAGCAAATTTATAGCTGTGCCTGGAAGAAAGAGATAGTCATCAAAAGATGATGGCAGTGTGTATGGGACACCCAGTCCAGTTGACATTGGTCCTGTTGTCACTATCAATATGGCAGGAGGCCCTTCAGCACACTCCTACTATACCAGAACCATCCCTGTTTACAAAGATAGTGGCTGCTTACTTGGGCAAGATTTTCAATGTGGGCTGTCAATAGTAATCAGGGAAAAATTCCCACTTAAATAGCAGCATAACATTGCAGCTATTCAAACAGACAAAAATAAACAGTCTTTAGTGTTGGAGAGGATGTAGGAAAAATGCACTTGTATACACTGCTGGTAGGAATGCAAATAGGTACAACCCTTTGGAAGATGGTTTTGTGGTTTCTCTAAAATATTGAAATGGGCCTATACATCAGCTGAGCAATTCAGCTTCTATGTATATATCCCAGAGAAATATCCCCATATGCATTTGGAGACATGATCAAAGGATGGTTATTGTAGATTTAGTTGTAATAGCCTGACTGCTCATCTGTTGGAAAATGGTTAAACATTACAGCACATTTGCATGATCAAATATTATGCAGCCATTTAAAAATGATGTGTATTGGATGCAAGAATATGGAAGTATCATTGATTCATTGCTGAAATTTAAAAGTAAGTTTCAGTACAATGTTTATAGCATAATATCAAATTAATTTTATAAAATTTTAGAGGTAGTATATACCTAGATTTATATAGGAAAATATCTGGAAAGATAAGAGTTGCCCCTGGGTAGTTGGGATGGGAGTGCTGTTGGTTGAGTGAAGTCTTGAAATGTTACTTTCCCTGTTTATTTGTTAGATGTCTGCATTGTTTGAAATTCTTTAGATGAACATGTTGCAGTCTTTTAAATAAATCATGAAATAATAAAACAAATATATGTGACAGATTGGCTAAGTCATTTCTAGTCCATGATTGCTTGGTTTGCATTTTCTCAGAGTTTTCAAATAATGATAATGATATAGCTAACATTTGTTAAGTGCTTACTATGTGCCTGGCAATGATCTAAGTGCTTTACATATATTAACTCATATCATCTTCACAAGATCCTTATGAGGTTGTTGTAGTCTGTTTGGGCTGCTGTAATAAAAGTACAACATACTGGGTGGCTTATAAATAGTAGATATCTATTTCTCACAGTTCTGGAGGCTGAGAAGTCCAGGAGCAATACACCAGCAGATTCAGTGTCTAGTGAGGGCCTACTTCCTGGTCCATAGACAGCTATCTTCTTGCTCTATCCTCATAGGGTGGAAGGAGTGAGGAGGCTCTCTACAGTCCCTTTCATAAGGGCAGTAATCCTATTCATGAGGGCTCCCCCTTCATGACCTAATCACCTGCCAAAGGCCCTACCTCCTAATATCATCACTGTGGGAGTTAGGATTTTAACATACAAATCTGAGGGGAGGGGACATAAACATTTATTCTTATAGCAGAGGTAGAAATGATATCATCCCCATTTTACAGATCAGGAAACTGAGGCTCAGAGACATTAGAAACCTTATTGAATCTCCTACATTTTGTGATTAATGGATCTGGACTTTGAAGTCAGAGAAACTTGCTTCAGAGCCAGCATGCTTAAACACTATTCCATAATGCCACTCAGATGAAAGACATCAGTGACATAGTCCATGTCCTCAAAATGTTTAGAGACTGACTGGGGTGATATACACACTCTCTGTGGATATTTTTTTCTGTCTTTTCTGTGTCTCTCACACACAGATACATAAACACATAAAGGTTCAGAAATACACATGAAATAATATAATACAAATGAGCCTAATAGAAAATGAATGCTATAGGAGGTATTGATATCTAGGAGAAAATGTTCATTGTAGGCGCTAGGACTCAGAGAGAAGCACTGAGTTGAACCTGTAGCTCACCTTCTCACCTGATTCTTCTGTGATCAAGAACATGTTCAGTGGTGCAGTTGGTATGGACACTTTAACAACTTATGACTAAGAATAAAACAAAACCTGGAAACCAACCAGACCCTCGTGTACATGTTTCTCTGCAAAGCTGGGCTTGGGCATTGGGTAACTTAAGTGGTTATGTTGGCCTGTGCTATAGGAGAACCATTGTAGGTATTTTGTGCCTCAGCCTCATCTCTCTCTTTTAATATGGAGTAAGTCCAATCTAAAGTTATATAAAGCCACAACTAGAAGGGCCTTTCTATGCTCTCTCTCCACTTTTTTTTTAAATAGATAAAAACTGAAGCCCAGAAAACTTAATTAACTTGATCAAGGGTCACACTGCTATTTTAATGGCCAAAATAATGCATATGTGGTTGGATGTTACTTTTCTTTAAAGTAAAATACATCACCTTGCTAAAGGGGTCCCTCTGCTTTGTGATTTAGGTAAAGGATTTAGAGGCTTTCATGTAGGGTTTGTTTTCTCCCTCCCCCTCTCTCTAAACACACACATATACCCACACATACATGTACAATAATTTCACTTCCTGATGCTTTTGTTTGTCTTTTTATTAATTACCACTTTCCCTCCACATAAGTTATTGGAGGAATTTAGTGAGCCCTTTTCCTCCTGAATACAGGTGGGGAGGAGAAAATGTTTGATCTGCCCAGACATGACTTTTCAAAGGGTATCACTGTCATGGCCAGAGGATGAATAATGGCACTCCTAATAGAATCTTAAGAACAGGCCCCAGTTTTCAGGGATGGCATTTCACGTGCTTGCTTGGAGGATGATGAGTTAGTACCTCGCTGACATGATCAATTATGTGGGGCCAGGGTTAGGATTATATAACAGACCTGCCTGCAGGAAAAACCTTATAAAAGAAAGAGGTGGAAGAGAAGTGCTGTGCGATTGCATAATAATCTTGTGAAAAACAAAATGGCTTATTCATTTTAATAAAAACACTGGAAAAAAATGATGAGTCTTCACTCTGTCTAATCAATTGCAGGGCTTCACAATAAAAGCGAAGCCGCTTACTCCCCACAAATAAGCACAAAATCAATCTTCAAAAGCAACATATTTTATTGCACCTATTCTGGATCTTCAACCCCCCTCCCAATTTATAAATGGTAATTTTTTTTTTCCCTCAGTTAGGTGGAGATGGGGTGGGGAAGAGCAGGACTCGTAGGTATCTATAACTTTCTGAGCTAAGTGTTATGGGGCTGTTTTCAAAGTCCTTCCCAGTTCAATAGTAACATCAGTTAACATGAGGATTAAGTTGCAGGTTGAGTCATGTGTAGAAGCACACAACAGGGTGTATCATAGAAGAGTCTTAATTCAACTCTGCCCTAGATAAGCTCTAACACTGGACAATATGGCAAGATCCATGCTTGTGCCTAGGCCCAACCAAGCTCATCATTCCTTAATTCTCTTCTGAGATATTTCCTACCAGCCTGCTGATAAAATCTGGTGTTTAAGCTTCCTTTCCCATCCACATACAAACATCCAGGAGTCTTTGTTTCTTCTTCTTCTTTTGTGCTGAAATATACATCTGCTTTTAGCCTACTTCTTCTGATTCTATAGATCTTAAAAGGTGATTTCTCCAAGGAAGCATTTCTTAGCACTCTTCCATAACTCCCTGCCTTTCAGTATAGATTTAGGTACTTTTCTTCAATGTTACCTTCACACACACACACACACACACACACACACACACACACTCACACACCCACCCCTTGCTTTACCTGTCATTGTCTACTTGCGTGGCTTTCTTATCCCCTTCATAGAATGCTCAAAGATAGAGGCCAGGTACACGTTGGATCTGTATCTATATTAGGCAACACTGTGGTTGACACAGAAAATGGGCTCATCAGTAATTCTGGAATCAAAATAAATGCTGTGGTTTACCTGATATTATGAGATGAGAGGGAGTAGCAATGAATTAATCAAATAAACATCCCTATTAGAACAGATTTCAAGAACTAGCAATGTTGGAAGAGCCTAAAAACAGGAAATATGGAGGCTGTGAATTGCAGCAACTCTGCAAACAGGGACACAGAGCTTGAGTCTGTGACCTAGACATGTTTTCCTTCAGTTAGTGTCCTTGGGGCTAACCACTTCAGGATTATTTCCTCAGAGAGATGTCCTCATCGAGTCATATTTATAACCTATTTCCCCAAATTGAATTGGATTTCATGGGTGGTTTACCTAGTCCAGGGACTCTCAGTAACATTCAGGTAACACTCTGTGCCCATGGTGAACACCAATGTGCACCTGTCTCAATTGATACAGCTGCTCATTTGCTGATCAGGGAGCCAGGCGGTTCTAGGCCAGAACATGCTGGTGTTATTATGGAGAAATTGTTTTGTTTCAGTAGAAACTTTACTAGTCAAGGTGAAGTTAAAGAATAAGAACTTTTCTAAGAGGGAAAACATTAGTGCAGATAGAGGAGGGATAGGATGTGTGTGTGTGTGTGTGTGTGTGTGTGAGTGTGTGTGTGTGTGTAAAAGAGAGAGAAGGAGTGAGGGAGGGGGAGAGAGAAAGTATTTGATTCTTTTTTTAATATAATTTATTTTAATTGGAGGTTAATTATTTTACAATATCATATTGGTTTTGCCATACATCAACATGAATCCACCACAGGTATACACGTGTTCCCCATTCTGAACCCCCTCCCTCCTCCCTCCTTGTACCATCCCTCTGGGTCATCCCAGTGTACCAGCCCCAAGCATCCTGTATCATGCATCGAACCTAGACTGGCGATTCATTTCACATATGATATATATGTTTCAGTGCCATTCTCCTAAATCATCCCACCCTCGCCCTCTCCCACAGAGTCCAAAAGACTGTTCTATACATCTGTGTCTCTTTTGCCCTATTTGATTCTTATAACTTAGATTCTTGTCTAAAAATAAGAGCAAACATGTATAGAATTTATGCCAAGCAATCTACTCAGCATCTTACATTAAGCATCTCATTGAATTCTCATAACCTTTTCAGGCAGTACTATCATGGACCCTATTTTATATGTGAAAATAGTAAGGCTTGGGTAAATGAAATAATTTGCTAATATTCACAGAATTGGTAAGTGTTAGAACTGGGAATTTAAACTTCATTTGTCTGATTCTAAAGCTCATGTTCTTCTCTCTAATGAAAAGTACAACTTACATGCAGTAAAAGATGCAAATCCAAAGGATAAGCTGGGTAGTATTTTACCTATGTATATACTTACGTGATCATTACCCAGGTCAAGATATAGAACATTTCCATCATCTCATAAAGTTCTTTTATGCCTTTTTCAAGTCAACACCAGCAAACCCCGCCCCCTCCCCCAAGGTAACCACTGTTTCGACTTCTATCACAGTATATCTGTGATTTTTAAAGTGTGGACCCAGGACTAACAGCTTCGGAATCACCTGGGAACTTGTTCAAAATGCAAATTCTTAGGCACCACTTTAAGCCAGCAGAATCAGAAACCCTGATTTTAACAAGCTTTTCATGTGATTTTCTTGTACATTGAGGTTTGGAACTGCCACATGGAGTAGGTTTTCATGTTTTTGAAATTTATGTATATAAAAATAGAATTATATAGTATATATTCTTTTGTGTCTGGCATTCTTTTCTCTTAGCAAAATATCTGCAAAATTTATTTATATTGCTTTATGTCTCAGTAATTCCTTCATTTGAAATTGCTGATAAGTATTTCATTGTATGAATATACAATGGTATCTGTTTGATAGTTTGTTCATTTGTCTAAGTAAAATTTATGGAATCACAAAAATTAAGCTGCAGCTTAAGCAAGAGTAAAGCAGGTTGTTTTCTCATGTAATAGAATTTCAGAAAAGCAATGCTGTTGTCCCAACCAAATCTCTTATTTGCTTCCTAATGTTGGGAATTTATTTAATTGGAAGCTAAGACTTTTTTTTAATTCCACAATAATCATTAAAATTCAAAAAGCACAAGTATGCTCCAAGAATAAAAGAAAACAGACAGACTAAAAATCATACCGAAGTGCTAATGATCTATCCTTTCTTTCCAGAAGACTTAAGGGCATAGATGCCAACTATATCATATGTAAGCTATCACCTACTATTAATAATCTAAGCCCATGACAGACATTGCTCATCAATCATGCTACATTTAAGGGCTGATTCTCAGTGCAATCTCAGGATCCTTCTCAACAAATTATCCCACATAGCAACTATGAATTCATCATGGCTGACTTGCCACCTCTGGCCTAATTCATGTGTGTGTGTGCGTGTGTGCGTGCGTGTGTGTGTGTGTGTGTGTGTGTGTGTGTTTGTGATAGTGATTAGGACTAAAGAATGGAAGAAGACACCATGGAGGGGATGAATGGCTCAGGAAGAGGAACCAAAGTCAGATTTTCTTTTCTGTGACATGTTCTCATTAGAGCATTAGAAAGCCCATTAGGTGGTTCAGTTCAGTTCAGTCGCTCAGTCGTGTCCAACTCTTTGTGATCTCACAGAACACCAGGCCTCCCTGTCCATCACTATCTCCTGGAGTTCACTCAAACTTACGTCCATTGAGTTGGTGATGCCATCCAGCCATCTCATCCTCTCATCCCCTTCTCCTCCTGCCCCCAATCCCTCCCAGCATCAGTCTTTTCCAATGAGTCAACTCTTCGCATGAGGTGGCAAAGTACTGGAGTTTCAGCTTTAGCATCATTCCTTCCAAAGAAATCCCAGGACTGATCTCCTTTAGAATGGACTGGTTGGATCTCCTTACAGTCCAAGGGACTCACAAGAGTTCTCGAACACCACAGTTCAAAAGCATCAATTCTTCAGCACTCAGCTTTCTTCACAGTCCAGCTCTTGCATCCATACATGACCACTGGAAAGCCATAGCTTTGACTAGACGGACCTTTGTTGGCAAAGTAATATCTCTGCTTTTGTATATGCTCTCTAGGTTGGTCATAGCTTTTCTTCCAAGGAATAAGTGTCTTTTAATTTCATGGCTGTAATCACCATCGGCAGTGATTTTGGAGCCCCCCAAAATAAAGTCTGACACTGTTTCCACTGTTTCCCCATCTATCTACCGTGAAGTGATAGGACCAGATGCCATGATCTTCGTTTTCTGAATGTTGATCTTTAAGCCAGCTTTTTCACTCTCCTCTTTTACCTTCATCTAGAGGCTTTTTAGTTCCTCTTCACTTTCTGCCATAAGGGTGGTGTCATCTGCATATCTGAGGTTATTGATATTTCTCCTAGCAATCTTGATTCCAGCTTGTGCTTCCCATAGGTTATAGTAAATTCTTAGCTAACTGAAATGGTGTGAAATAAGCATAACGCAATTACAATAGCAACTACTACTACTACCATTTTTACTGAGAGCTATGTATTGGGCCTTGTGGTAAATGATCTATATGCATTGTTTTATTTAATTCTCAGAACCCTGCTAAACCATATTATTGTCTCCATTTTAGATGTTAAGTTGAGGCTTAGGGAGGTGCCCAAGTTCATATGACAGCCAAGATTCAAATCCAGGAGTTCTGACTCCATATCCCCTGTTCTTTGGAAACTAATACTCCATACTGACTCTGAGAGGATTCCATTTAAGGCTACTTAGAACCACTTTTTCTCCCAACTCTTGTCAAAAAAAAAAAAAAAAAAGTCTGTGTTCACTTTCCTGCCTTAATCAGAATATAGTGATCATTAAGGATTATTATCAGGGGTTACCATCAGGGGTTACACTTCCAACTAGAGCTGTCAGTGGCACAGGCGTAGGAGATTAGAAGAGTAGGCATGTGAAATACATCCCCACCCAGGTGTATGCTTCCTCTAGTTCTAAACACCATTATGATCACACACATGCTTGTGTGTGCACACGGAAATTAGGGCATTCTTTAGAAATTAGCTTTTTAACTATAGGTAAATGAATAAATGTTTTATTTATCAGACATGTACCATTTGCTAGACTTTAAGTTCATGAGGGCAAGGACCTTTCTTGTTCACTGCTGTATTTCCATTATCAGGCACTTGAAAAAGAATGTGCTCAGTAAGTATTTGTTGAATGAATGTAAGGATGGATGAATAAATGCATGCATGAATGCTAGGCATTGTACCAAGCTCTGGGATATGAGTGTCACTTCTAATTTTGGACATTTGCCTCAAAGGGAGAAGTTAGTATGGAGATCTCATTAGTTCGATAAAAGTTATATGCTTCTGATTCCTAGGCTTCCGGAATTTCCATACATAATATGTACGGAAAATTCAGTTTGGTCTTCTCAGTTATATCTGGTATTTTTTTTCCCAATAATTTAATGGTTAAGACTTTATTTCCAATTGACAGAAGCTTGCTTCTTAAAAAAAAAAAAAGCTGAATATATTGGTACTGTCAGGAGAAGGTAAACTTTGTATCCACAGTGATTTCTACATTGAGTGCTGCATTTTAAAAAACACAAAATAATGAAAGAAGGAACAGAATTCCCTGCTATCCTTTACACAGTTAAAATGCATTACATGGTAAGGTAGTCTTTTGCAAAAATAAATCAGTGTGGGTTCAGTATTGAGCAAAATGCTTCAGTGGTTTTTGTAAAACTGAAAGTAGCATCTTTCTAATCTAGTGAAAGTGAATATTCAAAAATGTCTCATTTTTTTCCCTTAAAATTATGCCCAGACCTGGGACCATGGCAAGAGACTTACCCAAGTATACTTCCATGGCACCTTAGGTATCCTGTCTCTCTGTCTCACAACAAAGCCATACAAATGGCACACTTATAGAGTTGAAGTGGTGCCCATGTCACCTCAGCATCAAGCACAGTTGGATTCAATTGACTGGGAGCCAGAAGATTTGCATTATCTCCAAGAATAGTGCTTGCTTATCACTGACTTTGAGCCACCTCTTACGCACAGGTGGGTGAAGCAAGCCATTTTTTCCTTAAAGAGTAAAAGAAATAATGACCATTCTTCTTTGCTATCACTTTCAGCCCCAAAGTGATTAAGGTCAAAAATAGCAAGACAAACTTCTTTTGGAGGTCTATGTAGCCATTCTAGGGCCCTGTTCTAAGAAACATTACTGGTGACAAGAATCAAGTGCTTGTATTCCAGAGTGATACTAAACGGTCTGGAAGAGGAATTCAGGTTTTTGGTTCTTGGTATTATTTTTGCTGTTATATGGGCAGTGGTTGCTGTGGTGACAACTTATGGAGATATTTAGTGATATAGCCCTACAGGTGATTTTTTTTGGGAGATGATGACAGTACTTTGCTGTGCTTTGCTGGAGCACCTGTGAAGAGAAACACCACACCCAAGGTAAGAGAAACCCAAGTAAGATGATAGGTGTTGCAAGAGGGCATCAGAGGGCAGACACACTGAAACCATACTCACAGAAAACTAGTCAATCTAATCACACTAGGACCACAGCCTTGTCTAACTCAATGAAACCAAGCCATGCCCACGGGGCAACACAAGACGGGCGGGTCATGGTGGAGAGGTCTGACAGAATGTGGTCCACTGGAGAAGGGAATGGCAAACCACTTCAATATTCTTGCCTTGAGAACCCCATGAACAGTATGAAAAGGCAAAATGATAGGATACTGAAAGAGGAACTCCTCAGGTCAGTAGGTGCCCACTATGCTACTGGAGATCAGTGGAGAAATAACTCCAGAAAGAATGAAGGGATGGAACCAAGGCAAAAACAATACCCAGCTGTGGATGTGACTGGTGATAGAAGCAAGGTCCCATGCTGTAAAGAGCAATATTTCATAGGAACCTGGAATGTCAGGTCCATGAATCAAGGCAAATTGGAGGTGGTCAAACAAGAGATGGCAAGGGTGAACACTGACATTCTAGGAATCAGCGAACTAATATGGACTGGAATGGGTGAATTTAACTCAGATGACCATTATATCTACTACTGTGGGCAGGAATCCCTCAGAAGAAATGGAGTAGCCATCATGGTCAACAAAAGAGTC